>JAHLKH010000263.1:0-29120 GCA_025526915.1 Entophlyctis helioformis | reverse complement strand
TGCCAACAAGCTGCTCGCCGACAAGGGCTACCAGACTGTTCGCGTTGTCAGCTTTGATTGGGGCGAGCGGTACCTGTTGGCGCGTCCAGCATGCTGTCAATGTCAAGGAGGAGACATACACGCTCGAGTCCAACTACGTGCTCTCCTCTGGCATGGCACGAGCCGAGCACAGCCTTCAGCGGTGGTATGCATGCAATGACTCTGTGCACTCTTGACCAGATCAACTCACAGTGCCTGCCTCTTGTGCCAGGCTCAACAATCGATATGCCAAGGCGCCGACGTCCACGAGGCCATTGCATTCAAGACAGCAAAGCATGCCGATCCAAACGCCACAGCAGGCGAGAGAGCCTTTTGGGATCTGCGCTGTCATGCGTACTGCACGCCATTCCTGAATGCACGGGTACGTTTTCTTTGGTTTCTGGATGCCCATTGACACAGCCGCCATGCTGCTTGATCGCCTGCTGATTGCACTGGATGGCATGGCATGACATGGCATTCCACAGAAAGTCAAGGACAAGCGGTTTCCCATGCGCAGCAACAGCATGTCTATTCGCGGACAGCTCTTGAGGGCATCATGAATCTGGCAGGATCGACCACTGGCAAGCGCGCATCTGCTGCGTCTCAAGGCCGCTGTGACAAGCCAACAGAGAAGGACATTCCTGTTGTGTGGGCATTTGGCATTGACTTTACAGGCCAAGGTGGCAGGCACGCTGTGTTTGAGAAGTTTCTCATCAGGCATCTGCGGTCGTCTGGATATGCCTATGTGCGTCTGATGCCATGCTGTCCATCCATCCATCTGTGCACCAACTGACCACACGATCATGCACACACACACACACACACACACACAGATCTACCGCTGCAATGAGAACCTGACCAGCCAGATGTGCCCACAGTGCAAGCAGCGGATCCCATACGAGAACCGCACCAACCTGCGACGCTACGAGTGCATACCATGCGAGACTGTCTACCACCGAGACGTGCTTGGAGCCACCAACATTGGAATGGTCGCACTGTGGCATCTGCTCTTTGGACAACGGCCGCTCTACTTGACGCACACGCCAGTCGATCCGCCTGTCGTCCAGCAGCCTCCAGCACCAGATCCGCCTGTCGTCCAGCAGCGTTCTAGACACGCCATCAAGCGACGTCGAGAACCAGATCCGACGGTCGACCAGCAGCGCCCAAGACGTGCCATCAAGCGGCGTCCAGCACCGGATCCGCCTGTCGTCCAGCTGCCTCCACCACCGGATCCGCCTGTTGATCAGCAGCGTCCAACACGCAGACAGCGTGCCAGCAAGTCAAGTGCCACTCCACGTGCTCTGACTTCCAGCACAACCACCAACACTTTGAATCGGGGGACCTCCCGATCGACCTAACGGGTCACTTTACGAAGGTGAGCATCTCGCTGGTGTGCCACGCCCACCTGTCGTCGCATGCTCGTTGCTGACTCGAACCTTCCATCGTGTGATGTGCTGGCTTGCATTCGACGCCTCTCGGGTCGAATCCAATTCCAAAACGCTTGGTAATTGTTTGAATGTCGGGCCATTTGCCGGCGGTTTGCCGGCATTCCCTCGCCCTATTGCCTACCCCTCGTCGCCAGCTGATCTTATTGCAATGACAGGACAGAGCAAGAGAGGCAGGAGAGTGCGGCTGCAAGACGGCAACGACAAGGACGCCTGGGGGCCGAGGCAAGCCGATAGCGCCGGCTTTAAGCTTTACTGGGCGGAATCACAGACTCGAGCACCGAGAAGAACGTGCTTGTGATGTCGCTGTTGGCAAACTGTCGGAAAGCGTTGCTGGTCAGATCAAGGATCGCACCACAGTGCCAGAGCAGTCTGGCCAGCGCCGTGCCGGCTTACCCTGAACACAAGCTTGCTTGGCTTTGCGTTGCCGGGCTCCGGAGTGAGGATCTCAATGAAGCGCTCGTTGCGCAGAACGTGGGGCATGCCTGCCGGTATCCGCACATTCAAGATGACGCGGAGGATGCCATCCGCACGCATGACCAGCCTCGCATGGCCGCTGCTGCCGGCCGACGACGTCTTCTGGTTGATGCGGAGATGGCCTGCACCGCGCTCGCGCCAGTTCTCGCCGTCCCACACAAACAGCTTGCAGCGCGACTGTCGTGCAGCATGGCGATCGATCGTCAGCAACTCAGCACGCACCAGAGGCATAGACGGCGCTGCTCACCGAGTGAATGGTCGTCTCATCCTCCTCGCCTGTCACGACTGCAGTCAAGAAGAGCCGGCGATTGTTGAGGCGGTCAGCACATGGCGCCAGCGGCAACGTCCATGCCATCGGCAATCGGCTCCTGCTCCTGTTGCTGCCTACCTTGCTTCTGCTCCAGAGTCACTTGAGCATACTTGCCAAACTCTTCAGTGTCTCCGTCCTCATTCGGCTCGGCGTCGCCCTCGTCATCGTCGCCAGCATCGTCGCGATCGGCCTTGGAGTCCTGCGTCTTGGCCTTTGGCGCGCCAAACATGCTTTTGGTCGAAGAGGGAGTGCTGAGGATGGATGCAAACGAAGACGATCCCGCGGCGGCTGAGCCAAACGACAAACCACTAGCGTGGCCAGATGCAAAGGATGTGAAGCCAGAGCCGGATCCAGAGCCAAACGGCTTTGATTCGCTGCTTGCTGTCGCTGATCCAAAGGCACTCCCAGAGGCAGCAGACGAAGCAAACGAAGCCTGGCGTGTCGCAGTGCAAGCGTAATGTTAGTGGCAAGCTGTTGTAGCAGCCAGCGAAGCATGCAACTCAACGAATGGACTGCTGGTGCTGCCGTTGCCGCTGCCATGCGTATCACTGCGCGATGCGCTTGAAAAGAAGCCCAGCGACGATTGCTGAATGCCGAATGAGCTCTTGGCAGGAGTCGAAGCCGCAGGCTCGGTCTTTGCTTTGGGAGACTCTGCCTTGGCGTTTGGCTCATCAGCCTCTGCCTTCAAAGTCGGCGATCCAGCAGATGCAGTTGATCCGGATGCTGCCGTGTTGGGCAGGGACTGGGACTGCGAGTGAGAAGTATCCGTCTTTGGTTGGCGGCTGGGGCTGCTCTCGGCCGATGCGATCTTGCTGGCATGCATGGCGGACGTGATCGTGGTCTGCATTGGCGATCCAGATTGGGAGCGGGCCGTAGGAGAGCGGAGAGGCGACTTTGACTTTGGCGATCCAGCTGCAGAATCGATGGAGATGTCGGAGCGGTTGGGCGAGCTGCCAGATCTGGCGGGGCTCTTGGACGACGGATCAACCTGCTGCTTCTTTGGTGCCGTTGTCTGGACGGATTGCCGATCGACCATTGGGCAACGGGTGAGCTGCTGAAGGGGCCATGAGCGGTGAGAGGGTGGCCGTGCTGGCATGCATGCATACCTTTGTTGGGCTCTCTGGCTCGTGTCCGTCTTCGCGCTTGCGTTTCTCGGGGGCCGCATCCTGCGTCTGGACGTGTGGGGCAGCGGCCGACGGACGGGCGGCAGATGTGAGTGCATGCACCTGCCAACGGGCAGGCGGGCTGACAGGCACACAGGTGGGCAGCCAAGCCGTGAGGCAGCTGCCTTGGACGGCTCTCGCAAACGCACCTTGTCACGAGTCGGACTGGCCGAGCCACTGCGGGTGGTTGCTGGAGCAGCAGCGGCTGGTGCAATGCACACGGCACGGCATGTCAATGTCAGTTCAAGAGGCACCAGCCGGCTGCAGCTGGCGGAGCGGCTCTGCTGCCGAGCACTCGACCAGCCAGCCAGCCAGCCAGCCAGCCAGTCGGACGGACGGACGGACGCTGGCACCTCACCTGCGTGCGAGTCCTTGGCCATCGATCTGGACAGAAGAGCGCAGCCATCAAGGCAGCCAGTCAGCCAGTCAGTCAGCCACACGAGCACACAGGCAGCCACACAGGCAACACACAAGCACACACAAGCACACGAGTGAACAGCAGCAGGCGTCTGAGGTGGACCTGGTCGGTTGACGAGCGTCACAGTCACCGCGCCGCTGCGAAAAACAGTCCGAACGTCACGTGACCTGGAGTGACTTTCAAGCTTTGTGGGGCAGGCGGGGGGCTGTCTGCCCATGGCACGACAGACTCGACGCTCAAGGGCCGCAGCCGCCGATGAGCACGCAGCAGATGAGCACGCAGCCGCTGACGGTGCAGGCGAAGAGCCGCAGGAGCCACAGGAGCAGCAGATAAAAGACGAGGATGCAGACATGCTTGTGCCTGGACGGCGTCGCACTCGTCGCACCGTGCAAAGCGCAGCAGGCGATGCAGATGCGCACCACGCCAGCCACCACAACAACGACGACGACGACTTTGACGACGAGCCTCTTGTCAAGAAGCGCCGGGTGCGTGTGCGTCAGACACCGAACGCGAATGGGCAGGACGGTGACGACACAGAGAATGGTCTTGCTGCTCAGCCACACGCACCACCGAAGCGGCAGCGAGCGACGAGATCGGCCGCTAAACCTTCAAGACCAACTGCCAAAGCGGCCACGATTACGATCGATGACTCGGACGACGAGTACAGCTTCCATCGCGGCAGCAGCACCAACGCCAGCAGTACAAGGGGCGCCACTCTCAGACAACACGGCAATGCGAACGACCCTGACATCGATGACGATGAGGATGACGTGGCTGGATTTGGCATGCAGATCGTCGCATCATACGCAGACTTGTTTGTCGACCAAGACTACCAAGGGCTGCGGCTCAAGGACGACCACAAGGTGCGTCCGCTATGGGTCTGCAGCAACGGCCGCATCATTCTCGAGGCCTTCTCGATCCTGTTTGACCAGGCGCAAGACTTTCTGACTGCGATTGCCGAGCCACTGTCGCGTCCCGAACATGTGCACGAATACCGCCTGACCGAATACTCGCTGTACGCAGCCGTATCGGTTGGACTCAGCACCGAGAGCATCATCGCTGTTCTGGAGCTGCTGAGCAAAAGCGAGGTTTCGGATGAGTTGCAGGCGTTTATTCGCCAGCATACGAGCTCCTATGGCAAGATCAAGGTCGTTCTGCGCGAAAACCGGTACTGGCTCGAGACCAAAGACGAGACGGTTCGCCAGATGCTTACAGGCGATGCTGTCATTGCTGCGTCGGTTGTGCATGTGGACCATCTGCAACAAGAGCAGCAGCAGCAACAGCAACAGCAACACGTTCCTGGCGGATTCGATCTTGGTGTTGATGGGCTTGCACAAGGGCTTGGAACCGGCTTTGGTTCTGGTGGTGGTGGTGGCGGTGGCGGGTTTCTCCTTGATGATGACGACGACATGTATGGATTCGAGGAGCAGCCTGGCTGGGACGACGAAATGGCCGCCATGGCTGCCATGGAAGAGCAAATGGCAGCACAAGATCGCTTGGCACACGCTGCAATGAGCGGCAATCCCGGCCCCAGCGCACCTGGCGCAGTCGCGGAAGCAGCAGTCAACATGGGTGGGGATGCAGACGCACAGGCACACGCTGCCGCATTACTGGAGGGACTCGACCTGATCGACTTGTTCGAGGACGACTACCTGATCATGGAACAGCCGCAGACTGCACTGCCCGCCACTGCGGTTCCGCATGCTCCGATCGCACCTAGCACGCAAACGACTCCTCGGCCTGCACCATCCCAACAGTCTCAACAGCCACCTCCGGCCGCCCAACGTCCACGCCATGAGATTCAAGACTTGGCGCCAGATCTGCCGGCAGAAACCAGCCCCGCAAGTGTGGACAAGCCAGCCGTTGCAAAGCACCAAAGCAGCACAGATCAAAATGATGGTGAGCCAGACAAGGAAGCAGACGCAGCAACATCTGCAGCCGCCCCACTTGCCGCGCGATACCAAGAACTCCTTCAGCAACAAGAAGAGCTCGGTGCCGTCGCATGGCGCACACGCAGCCTCGAGATTGCCAAATCCCAGATCGAGGACGTGAAGCGCCGCTGCGCAGACTTGTCTCTCCCTGCCCTCGAGGAGTACGACTTTCGTGCCGACAAGATCAACCCGGATCTCAAGATCGACCTCAAGTCCACCACCAAACTGCGGCCATACCAGGAGAGGAGCCTGGGCAAGCTGTTCAGCAATGGCCGTGCGCGGAGTGGTGTAATTGTGCTGCCGTGTGGCGCTGGCAAGACGCTTGTTGGCGTGACGGCTGCTTGCACTATCAAGAAGAGCTGTCTCGTGCTGTGCACATCCAGGTGCAGTTGCGTATTGCATTCGACACGCAGTGCGCTGGTGCTGACACGGGCCGTGCAGCGTGAGTGTCGAGCAGTGGGCACGCGAGTTTCGGTTCTGGTCCAGTTCGCAGGACGGCCAAGTGGCACGCTTCACCTCGGACACCAAAGAAAAGTTCAACGGCTCGGCGGGCATCATGATCAGCACATACACCATGGTGACGTACTCGGGCAAACGCGCATACGACGCCCAGCAGCTCATGGACTTTATCCAGTCGCGAGAATGGGGTCTCCTTCTCCTCGACGAAGTGCACGTCGTGCCGGCTGACATGTTCCGCAAGGTGTTCACGATCGTGGCGGCGCATGCGAAGCTGGGACTGACGGCCACTCTGGTGCGCGAGGACAACAAGATTGAGAACCTCAACTACCTTATCGGGCCCAAGCTGTATGAAGCCAACTGGATGGAGCTAGCCAAGAGCGGACACATTGCGAATGTGCAGTGCGCCGAAGTGTGGTGCACCATGACACCAGAGTTTTACAGGGAGTACCTTCGCGAAAAGTCTCGGTGAGTGGAGCCTGCTCGCGTAGTTGGCTGCCTGGGCTCGCACATGTGTGTCTGATGGCTGTGATGCACGAATGCTCCAGTAAGCGGCAACTCCTGTACACGATGAATCCACGCAAGGTGCAGGCGTGCCAGTACCTGATCAGTTTCCACGAAGCCATGGGCGACAAGATTATCGTGTTCTCAGACAATGTGTTTGCACTCAAGGTGCGTCCTGCTGCTCCTGTCAGATTCATGCCATTCGCCTCACTGCGGGCAATCGCGGCTCACTGGCCCGTCGCCTGGTACAGCACTATGCCACCACGCTCAACAAGCCGTTCATCTATGGCGGCACATCGCAGAGCGAGCGAATCCGTGTGCTGCAGCAGTTTCGGTTCAATCCTGCGCTCAACACCATCTTCATCAGCAAAGTCGGCGATACGTCCATTGACTTGCCTGAGGCGACATGTCTCATCCAGATCAGCTCGCATTATGGCTCGCGGCGACAGGAAGCACAGCGGCTTGGTGGGTTGGACTGGATGTGTGCTTGCTGGATGGGTCTGCCAAAGAGTGCGGCTGACTTCCTGGCAACAACAGGACGTATTCTGAGAGCCAAGAAAGGTGCCGATGCTGGCTTCAACGCGTTCTTTTACTCGCTGGTCTCGCGCGACACGGAGGAAATGTACTACGCGACCAAGCGCCAGCAGTTTCTGGTTGACCAGGGCTACAACTTTCGTGTTTGTACTCTTCCCATCCGTCTTCCTGTCGTGCAGTGTGCTGTCTGGTGCGCGTCTGATGCGAGCTGTGTCTGCCATTGACAACAGATCATCACAAACATTGAGGGAATGGACAGCATCGAGGGACTTGCCTATGCAAATCTCAAGGAACAGCTTGAGCTGCTCAACACGGTCCTCATTTCGTCCGAGGCCGACTATGACGAAGAGGCAGACGATCAGGATGCAGATGCGTACGGCTTCACCTACCGCCGGCCAGCAGCCATAGCCGCATCTGCGCCAACCGCTTTGTCTCGGCCAGGAGCGCGTGCTGGAAACAGGGCATATGGTGGCGACGGTGATACTGAGAGCATTTTGGGCGGAGGATCGTCGTCCTCGTCTGGCTGGATGAAACGCAGCAGTGGAAGCACGCTGCAGTCATTATCTGGAGCAGACTCGATGGCGTATCTGGAGTTCAATCGCGGCACGTCGAGCGGCATGGCCAAGTCGCGCAATGCCCACGCAGCGACTGGGTCTGGGTCTGGATCTGGACCTTGATCTGGACCTTGATCTGGGGCTGGCGGAGGTGTTGCGGTGGACCTGCGAGCGTATCTGCCTCGTCGTGACCGACATGTCAGCGACAATGAAACGGCACACGATCACGTGACTATTTTCAGTTTTGGCGACTTGGTTTTGTCAACTGCCGCCCGCTGACTGCTTTCACCCGCACAATTTCATCATGGTGCGGATTTTGACACGACCGCTCGTCGCTGGCTGCTGCTGCTGGTTGCTGCTGCGACGGCCTGCTGTGGGGAGCGACTTGAAGGAGACAGGCGACACGACGGCTGCAACGACGAGGATGGACACGGCCCATCCCATCCCATCCATCCCATCCGTCCACCGCTACAGACGAGACGGATGGATGCATCCGTCACCCACGACCATCGACTCAGCCGTTGCTGGTGACTTGCGACTGCAACCGATTCAGCAGCGTTGAACGTGCTGGGCGATTCTGTCTGACCGGCCGGCCGACAGCAGCATGCAAACCTTGGACCAGCAGACGCACAATGGCAGACGCAGCCGCCGCCTCCTGTCCAGACGGTGCATACACCGACTCCACCACAGCAAACCACAGCAGCCATAAGCAGCAGCAGAGCCCAGCCGTGATGTTGGACGTGTGCGACGCTTGGTGCTAACGAGCTGCCATGCGTTGCCGTGGGTGCTGTCTCTAGTCGCTCGTCGTTCCGGACAAGAGCCAGTTCCAGTACATTATCCGTCTGCTGAACACCAACATCGATGGCAAGCGTAAGATCATGTACGCTCTGACCTCGATCAAGGGTATCGGTCGTCGTTACTCCAACCTCGTGCTCAAGAAGGCCGATATCGACCTCAACAAGCGGTATGTATCTGCTGAGCTTCCAGCGCAGCCTTGTGTGCCGGTGGTGTCTGTTTGAGCGCAGCACTGACAGCCGTTTTTGCGGTGGTCAACAGCGCTGGTGAGCTCACCAACGACGAGCTCGAGCGTGTGGTTCTGATCATGCAGAACCCCCGCCAGTACAAGATCCCCGAGTGGTTCCTCAACAGACAGAAGGACATTGTTGACGGCAAGTACACCCAGGTCGTTGCCAACGCTGTCGACTCCAAGCTCCGTGACGACCTCGAGCGCCTCAAGAAGATCCGCGCTCACCGTGGTCTCCGTCACTACTGGGGTGTCCGTGTCCGTGGCCAGCACACCAAGACCACCGGCCGTCGCGGACGGACTGTCGGTGTCTCCAAGAAGAAGGGTGGTTAAAAAACCACTTTCTGGGGACGGCTTTCCCTCGGTCTCGTTTACATGTTTGGTAAGCGCTTGCCACATCCTGATCCTGTACGAGCGGCAGCAGTGGCAGGTAGCAGCCTGCCTGGCGGCAAGCAAGCAGATGCACAGCATATCGATCAAGACAGCGTGTGTTGGCGGCGGCAACAGAGACGGTGGCAACGATGACGATCTTCATCTAAACAACCTTATCTACATTGTCTGAAGCCGCAAGGCTCATGCAGAGTACACGATTTATCTGAGTGCCTATATCCTCTCTCCGACCTAGACCGCTCACTGTTGCCGCACCACCACTGCGTCTGCGCCAACTGCTACACGCTGCTGCTGCTGCCGCCACCGCCTCTTCGCCTCGACAGCTCTGTTGCAGCATTGCTAACGCTCATTCGATCTGGTGACGACTAGTTTCGCGGCTCGCTGCTACATCTCTGGTGTTGTATCAAGACTGCGTTGCAATGAAGATCTTACGAAAACTTCGGTTCTCATTCCAAAAAGTAGATGGCAGACTGCGGGAGACACATTCAAGCTCTGATCGAGTTGACTGCGTTGCGCATGGTCAGGATAGCCTCGGAGGGAGACTTGTGGCCAAAGATGCCTGTGCCGGCGACGATGACGTTGGCGCCGGCCTTTGCAGCCTGGTCAATGTTGGACACGTCGATGCCGCCATCGACTTCAATGTCCAGATCAGGGAACCGCTCGCGCAGAACGCGCACCTTTTCAAGGCAGTCGGGCATCATCTTCTGGCCGCCAAAGCCAGGCTCTGGCGCCAGAGGCGGATGGATGGTCAGCGATGAGCGAACGAGAGATGGGGATCGAGAGAAAGAGCGAGCGCGGCATACCGACAGTCATAATAAGCACCATGTCGAGCTTGCTCGCGACATCGAGCACGGACTCGACAGCCGTCTTGGGCTTGATCGAGATGCCTGCCTTCATGCCCGCCTTGTGGATCTTGTCAATGAGCGCGCTGGCGTCCTCTGCGCAGCATGTCAGTACACGACTGCACCGCAGACTGGCGATGCGTGTGTGCGAGGCACTTGCTTGTTGCTTCGATGTGGAAGGTGTACATGGAGGCACCGGCGGCGGCGAAATCGTCGACCCACTGCTCCGGGTTTGAGACCATCATATGGCAGTCTGATGATGGCGAGCGATGAGATGAGATGTCGGACGGTGCACCAACAGTTGCACAGAACGGTGCTGGAGGGAAGACAGGACAGGGCGGTGGGCATACCAAGGAATGCGGCCGTGTGCTTGCGCAGACACTTGATGATGGGGGCACCGAGCGTCAGGTTGGGCACAAAGTGGCCGTCCTTTCGACGTGCAGGTTGCGAGCGTGGAGATGTAAGCAGGCCAGCGAGGGAAGAGACATTGAGCAGGCGAGCAGAAGTGCTGGCATGCTGGCATGTGTGTATGGGTACCATGACATCCATGTGGAGGTAGTCGGCACCGCAGTCGACCATGCGCTGAGCCTCGTCAGCCAGACGGGCAAAGTCGCTCGACAGCATCGACGGGGCAATCTTGGCAACAACAGGCATCTTGGTTGAGTGGAGTTGCGGACAACCTCGAGTTCATTTGAGCAAGGTCCGCAACAGAAGCCATATCTCGACCAGCCCGGGAAGCAGGCTGCAGAACGTGAAGATGTACCAGTAGCTCAGGTAGTGCCAGCCTTCGGAGATGTAAAACGAGAGCGTGATGGTGCCCGCAGCGTGTGCTGCAATGTCTGCTCGTGCCAAGATCGTGTCAGCCGTGCAGGTACGAGTGGGTCTGGCGAGTCATCGGTGCAGGTGCTAGATGGCCGGCTGGACACGCGCAGACTTACGCAAGGCGTTGGTGCGTGTGCTGAACATGGTGATACCTGAAAACAGACCCACAAAGTCGGCAACGAAGAGGATCCAGCTGAACGCGATGGCTGCCGTGAGTCTGTTACTCGCAGCTGTTGTCAGCTCACTTGACCGGCTGCCACTCCAACGAGCGAAGCAACACTCACGACTGGCTGAATGCCGTGTAGTCGACTGTCGAGTTGATGGGCAGCGCCGTCTTGATGTTGCCGTCCTGCAGCGAGAGCGCATGGAGATGGATGGTCAGCCGCTGGCAGACGTGCGATGCCTTGCTGCAAGTATGGGCCACTGACCCGTGTCATGTACGCCATGATGGTCGCCATAAAGTGGCTTGTTGTCACCAAGAAGCGCGCCGGCACCATCGTGTCTGCCGTGACCATCGCGTTTGTTGTTGTTGTTGTTGCAGACACGTTGGACATTTGCCTCGATCTGCCCTTGCTCTGTCCTTGTTCTCGTCGGCCTTTGAACAGTCGGACATCACGACCCAGCACATCAAGCACAGGTGCAGCAACGCATATGGCGTCAACAGTCATCCAGCGGGACAGAGACCGCATCGCTTTCCTGCGGCACATGGACAGCAGAGTCGTGGCGGCCAACCGCCCAGACGTTGCTCTGCGCTGTCTGACAGTAAGCAACTCTGGTCTGGCTGTTGAATAAGCTCTCGGCTGACGTGGCACGCCGCACTCTCGCTCCACAACCAGACTCTGCAGAGGATGCTGTCCAACCGGCTCGCTGACCCGGCCAACGCAAAGTTCAAGAGCATCCGCGGCAGGAATCCGACCTTCCGCACCAGCGTCATGGACGTCGCCGGTGCGTACGATGCCCTAGTGCTCATTGGCATTCGTCGCACGATCCAGGACTTTGAAGAGACGTTTGTGGTTCCGGGCGACAGCGACTCGGAGATCCAGACGGTGCAGATGGCGCTGTCGGTGATCGAGGATGTGCTGGAGCGTCTAAAGGCCAAGATGGACAGGACTGTCGAGTCCAAGCAGGCCCAAGGTGTGTTGTGGCGTTGATCGCTGCGTGGGAACGTGGACCAGACGAGCCGGCTGACGATGGCTGGCTGCTTGCTGACAGAGGAGAAGCAACGGCAAGCTGTGCTGGCGCAGATTGAAGAGGATCGACTGACGAGGCGGCTCAAGGAGGAGCGGAACGCTGCAAAGCGGCAGCTTGCCTTTGCAGCGCAGGAGAACGGCTCGGATGCAGCTGTGGGCACTAGTCGCGATGCGTCAGATGCAACGGCATTGCCATCAAGGCGCAAGTCAACCTCTTCCATCAAGGCCGCCGCGTCGGTTGAGAACCGCCAAGGCTTTTCACCCGACGGCGAGATGCGATTGCTCGGCAGCAGCATGTCATCCATGAACATGGGTGGCGGTAGCAGTGACAGCAGCCCTGCGCGTGTGGTTGGAACTGGGCCGTCAATGGCAGCCAGGGAAGCGGCAGCCAGAGCTGCCGAAGCGCGCATGAACATGGTCGCTGCTGCCAACATTCAGCCAGTCACATTAAGCGATGCACCTGCAACATCTTCTATCCCGACCGCCGGTGGATCCTTGCAACGTCGCAAGCAACGTTCTGGTGGCGACAGTGACTGAGCCGTGCCGCATTTCGCGTGCATCGCATGATATCATTCTCATTGCAATAAAGTCGCAACTACGCCGCAATTGCACCATGTCGGCAACATACCGACGCCAGACAGTTGGCGCTGCATCCCAAGCAGGCACAGGCGCAAATGCAGATCGCATGGACCGCCCGCCGCTCGTATCCCGCAAGTCGTACCTGCGATCCGCCTCCTCGTCACGCTCGAACCTCACCGGCTCCTCGTCCCAGGATGCCCACGACCCGCACTCGAACGAAAACGATCTCTCTCTCGCCTCGCGCATGCTGCACCGATTCCCGCGTCTCTCCGTGTCGCAACGCTGCGACTTCCTGCTGGCCCTGCTCAAGGCCTGCGATCCGTCCGACATGCAGTTTCTCGGCCGTGTCGTGCCCCGTCTGCATCGCGACTTTCTGTCCCTCCTCCCGCTGGCCATCTCGCACCGTGTGCTCTCGTTCGTCCGCCCATCCGACCTCGCCACCGTCGCCCAGATCTCTCGCACGTGGTTTTCCGTCGTGTCGAACGGGTCACTGTGGACGCGGCTGTACGGGCTCATTGGCCTGCAGAGCATGGCTGACGTGTTTTACCTGCCATCAAACTCTGTAAAGACAAATGCGCGGCGGCTGTCGTCGATGGGCAATTGGGCTCATGGCCGGTTCCGGTTCCGCGCATTTCGAGCACATTCCTTGTCGGTGCTTTGCATTGCGTTTGATGGCAAGACCGTCGTGACAGGGTCGATGGACCGCACGTGCCGCGTGCATCATTTGAAGAGCGGCACGCTGCTGCGGACACTTGCTGGACACGAGGAAGGGGTCTATGCTGTTCAATTCGACGACGACAAGGTATGCTTTGTACAGCCGGTCTGTCCGTTCCCGTCTTGATCTTGGCTGACCACGGATGCGTGGCGGGACTGGGAACGGCAGGTTGTGACTGGCAGGTAAGTGTGCTTGTCATGTACAGGCTCACATGACGCCCATCTCACAGCCATGCTGGTTGGTACAGTGCCGACACGACCGTACGTATCTGGTCCAACAGCGATCAGGGCAGTCTGCGCCACACGCTTGTTGGCCACACAGGCACCGTCACATGTCTCAAGTTTGTTGGCGCCGTGCTCATCTCGGGCTCCGAAGACAAGACGATCAAGATCTGGAACTTGAATGGCATATCGGCCGGCGACTACATTGGTGGCCAGGCAGCAGCAGCAACGTCAGTCTCTGTCGCAGCCGGGAATGTGGCGGCGATGGCCAACGCGCACCATGGCCACGGCCAGCGATCCAACTGGTCCAGCTCGGCCGCGGCTGCATCCATGGCGACATCTGGATCGATTGCAAAGCAGAGCGTCCAAACGATCTCTTTCGAAAACCAGCTGGGTCTTGAGCAGGCGCTGGCGTCTGGCGCGCGGCCGTCCACGACATCCAAAAGGATATCGCATGTGGTGCCATCGTCGCGGAGTGCGATTGGAGGGAGTGACTATGCCGCTTCTGCTGGCTTGGCAGGCGCTCATCCTGCAGACCGACATGGTGGCGTGTTGCCGATTCCTGGCCGGCCGATCAACATCCGCACATTACATGGACACACGGGCGGCATCAAGTGTCTCGACTTTGTCGGCCACGTTCTCGTCAGCGGCGATATTCATGGCATGATACGTCTGTGGCACATTGACAGGTGCGTTTGATCCATCCAGCGCTTTGTCTGGTGTCATTCAAGTCGGTGGCCATGCAGCTCATCAATGCGTTGACAGTGGCAACTGCATCGCGGTGTTTGGCATCAACAAAACAAATCCAGCCGAGCCGCTGATTGTGCTCGACGAACGATCATCGCCATTGCAACAGCAGCAGCAACTGTTCAAGATCCTGCAGTCGTCCGGCCCTCAGTCGTCATCAAAAACACCGCAGCCAATGTCGGCATACAAAGAACCCATCTCGTCTATTGACTATCGCGGCAAACGACTGCTCATTGGCACACTCTCTGGTGCATTGCTGCTGCTCGACGTTGACCCACCGGCCCACGTTCCCGACCATGTCACGCAAGCATACGAATATCTGCGCGTCTGGGCCAACACACCTCAGACGTTTGGGCTTTGCAGACAGTTTGACCTGCATGCCGACAAGAAACCAGGCAAAGACGCTCGATCGCTGGGCGGCGGCATGGCAGCATCGCCAACCTCACCAGACCGAGACACTGCAAGTATTGGTGGCCGCGGCGAACTGTCCAGCCCGCCGCCACGTGTATCCATCAGGGCACGAGTGCCAGCCATACCGGTGCTGCTGACAACACCCCAATCAGGGGCCGCAGCAACCGCTGCATCGGCCGTATCACCCGTTTCACCCGTTTCGGCAGGCTCAGCAGGCTCAGCACCAGGCTCGCCCTCGCGACGCGTGTCGTCATGGTCGCGACCAGCCGGTCTCATGGCGCAAGGCAAATGGGGTCTCTGTGCACATGTCGATGAATGGCGGTTGATGAGCGGCGGAACAGAGGGCCGGTGTGCGGTGTGGAATCATCGGACAGGGCAGTTGATATACACGCTCAAGGGGAACACCATCGACCATGTGGATGGGCTGGGTGCGGTGGCGGTGGAGGCACAGCGCGACGAGAACAGCGACGAGACCGGGTCAACGACATATCGGCTTGGCGCGCCGCGTGGAAGCATGACAGGACGGACCAGCGCGAGTGTGCTTGGCTCGTTGACGGGATCCATACTTGCTGCCACATCGGCGTTCCCTGGGTCGGCCGCCGCAGCCGCAGCGAATGCAGCAAAACAGGATGATCAAGAGGCGGATCGCGCCATCACAGGGGTTGCTTTTGATGACAGCTGCATTGTCGCTGGCGGCATGGACGGCTACATTAAGATATGGCAGGCAGCTCGGTAGCAAGAGTAAAGGATTTCATTATCTGGCAGACTATCTGATCCGTTGCATGCTATGCCTGAGCAGTCTGGGCAGTCTGCATCCCAGCCAAGTCGCGCTCTGGAAAAAGCTGTACATGTGCAGGCGCAGCTGCTGGCTTTGATGCTTCTGGCTTCTGCTGCACGAAAGGCTTCTCAAAGAAAGACGCCGGGATACTAGCGGCCATGTGTTTGTACGAATCGACCAAGTCTAAGCCGCCAGGACCGTACCAGAACAGCGTCCATTTGCCACCAGGGAGTGCCAGGTTCCCTTCAGACCGCTCAAAGTACCTGCCAAAGAACGCAATGAATAAGTCAGTTGAAGCAGATTGGCAGATTGGCAGATGGGCAGCAATGCAGCCAGACTGACTGACATACCATTTGTTGACAGGGTTGCTGCACCGACTGCGCCAGGATAGGTCGGGACATTCTGCCTTGAGACGAGACCACAGGATATCTGCAACACCCATCCCCTGGCTCGACGGTGCCACTGCAAACTTGTCCAAGTAGGGCAGATCCATGGCGCCTGTGTCCACATTGCGCTCCATAGTCACAATGACAGCACCATCGTAGTCTCCAGCAATCAGAATGCAGCTGCCGACCCGGTCGAGGCGGTCAAAGAATGCCTTGGCGTCAAGATGTTTCTGGAACGACGCTTCCAAGAGCGTCTGGAGACGAGCAAGGTCGACTGTGGCAAGGGAGGAATGGCGTTCGACGTGCAAGCCGTTTCGGAACAGCGTTGGCGGCTCGTGCGGCTGTGCATTGTCCGACCCAGACGCTGCATCTGATGATGATTCTGGTACAGCCGACGCGTTCTTGAGACCAAAGATGCCCGTGTTGAAAGGCTTGTCGGTGATGATGTTGGCAATGAGCGATGCCGACGTTGCTGCCGATGTGAGCACAGCAGAGGACGTCGACGGAAGAACGTCCAGGACAGAGTAGATGAGTTCGAGGTCTTGTGCTGTATCGACCGTGTCCATCTCATCTGGATCGGTGCCAAGCAGCTGAGCGCAGAGCGTCTCAAAGTCTTCTGTGAGATTGGCAAAGGGAATATGGCTGTGGTTGATGCGCAGACCACCGCTTCGGTTGACGATGATGAAGCGGATGGGAGTGGCCAGGTATGGCACATCGGCGACCTTGTGTGCAAGCGAGATGAGAGCAGACTTGGTGGCGACGGGAGACCGACAGAGGGCAGCATGGTCGAATCCAAGACATGCAATGACAGGGATCTGGCCGAGGCGCAGGGCATGCTGGATGGGACGCACGCTGGAGAAGACGCCGGCAGAGCCGATGCTGAAGATGCCGTCGCACAGCGGGATGGCGCGGCCGCCAGCGACGTCGATGGCTTCGACGACGCGGCTGGCGTGGTTGACGACATCCTGGTTTGTGGCAAGCGGCGGATTGGACACGACGACGACCGGAAACAGACCCAGCTGGCGCAGCTGCAACAGCGTCGTGACGATGCGGCGCAGGTCGTCGGAGGAAATGCCGTGGCTGATGCTGAACAGGCCGATGCGGTTCTTGTCTGGCTCTGCTCCGGGGTCGGCCAACGTGCCGGCGGCCGAATCGAACAGGTCGGCAGGCGTGAAGCGCTTCAAGAACGAGCGAGCTTCACGTGCGGTTGGCAGCGAGCCAAGGACATTGAGCACCAGGTCCTGGCATGTCAGGCGGCATCCAGTCAGGTGTGTGGTGCTGGCGTATGGGGGTGGGAGTGGCGCTGCAGCAGACCTTTGTCATGTTGCTGGGCTGCTGATGGTACTGCCTCTGCAGCGCCTGTGCTGATGGTGTCGGTCGCTGCACAGCGCGGCTATGAGAGTGACAGTGACTGAGGCAGGCGCCGTGCAATGCGGAAAGAGCAGCCGTGCCAGCATAGGCAGCATTGTGCATCTGCCGCTGGATGGGCCGCGCACAGGTCGTCCAGACGGCCGACCCTGACAGCCGCACGCTGCTCATCAGGGCGATGCGTTCGCGATGAAGTGGATGTAGAGGTGATACAATAAAAACGATGTGCATTTCAGGACGATCTTGGGGCGGACTGTGGTGCAGAGGCTGCTGCAGAGGCCGCCGAGGCTGCTGCTGCCCACTCCATCTCCTCCTTCTCGGCCTGCTCGGTCAGACTGATGTGATGCTCCTTCCGGCGAGCCACAATGTCGTAGCGCACATACTCGCGGATCGAGAAGCCAACGGCCGTGACGACGCCCCTGGCCAGCATCGGCAGGCAGCGCCATTCGCCCGTCAGCTGTGGCCACGGCCGTGCATGCACGGGCAAGCGATGCTCACCAGCCAATGAATATCTTGGTCAGAGGCGAGCGGGCCTTGGGCGGCCTCCACGGGCCCGGCGGCGGGGCGTTGACGTTGGACATGCGGGGGGTCGGGTCGCTTGGGGGCTGGCGGGTCGCTTGGGCGAGTTGGGCGCTGAAGTCGGTTGCTGGCGCGAAGGCGGGATCGGGCGGCGGCAGGGTGTCAACACCCACAGGGTTCAACGCGTGTCACGTGACTGCTTTGCCACACCTTTGCGTGTGCTCGGCGTTTCGTGCTGGCCGGCGCCGTTAGTGCAAAGCGACGATTGCGGTAGTCGGGCCACTACCAGACACTGCACCGAATCGACACTTATTCAGCGCAACTCGGTCTGTGCGGGCTGCAAGACACCAGCGGCACAGAGTCCAAGTCGCCATTTTTTTCTTCTTCTCTCCGCACACTCTAACCCCCCCTGTCCCCAATGTAAGTCGCCTGCTGCCAACCACGGCGGCCAGCTACCTCCCCCTGCCTGCTGCGTCCATGTGCAGAGGAGCGCAGCCAGACGAGCGCAGTCGCCCAGCACAGCACCGGCCCCCCACCAGAAGCAGCCGCCTACAGGGACCCAGAGCAGCAACGCCAGCCAGCGAGCAGCAGGCCAGCGAGCCAGCAGGCCAACATGAAGCAGCTGCTGCTGCGAGTGAACAAACATGGGATTCTCTGTTACAGTCAGCTGCCAACCGCCGGCCGCACAAGAGGGGGAGCAGCCGTCCGCCGGCTGCAAACACCAACTGCTGCCAGTAGCAGCCTCCTGCAGGCCGCAGTGCAACCCAGCCGCACCGCTGCCATACCGCCCTTACCCGCACACACCCGGCACTCAACCGCCCGCCAGAGCGACGCTCTTCACCAACCAAACGCTGAATCAGCTCAACGTGCAGCGGCCTGCAAAACGGAGTCAAAACTGCACTGCACTGGGACGCCTTGGCAACGGCCGCTGGCTGGCTGTGTTGCTGCGACTGCTGCCGGACTGCATCTCGTTTGGACGACGCCTCTGCACACCCGCATCCCTCCCCTCTCTGTCGCTTTGCACTGGCACGTTGCTGACCACTGCTGCTGCTCTGTGTCTCTGCTTGAACCCACGCTGTTTTTCTTCCTCTTCGCTGCTGGATGACTGCAATGATGTGGCCCTGTATGCAAACACCACCGATGCTCTCGCCTTGTCTGCAGGGCCAACCTCCGCACCCAGAAGAGACTCGCCTCTGCCGTCCTCAAGTGCGGCCAGCGCAAGATTTGGCTCGACCCCAACGAGGTCAAGGAGATCGCAAACGCCAACTCCCGTACGTCTGGGTCTTGCGCCATCGCTGCTTGGAATGGCGTGGCTTTGTTGATGGGCACCATCGCCACCGCCATGTCGTGCTGTAGATCCCCAGGCTGACCCTCTCATGCGTCTGCTGCTGCCGTTTTGGGAATGCAGGCCAGAACATCCGCAAGCTTGTCAAGGATGGTCTCATCATCCGCAAGCCTGCCGCTGCTGCCTCGCGCTTCCGCGTTCGCGAGAAGCTCGCTGCCAAGCGTCTTGGCCGTCACTCTGGCACCGGTAAGCGCCACGGTACCGCCGAGGCCCGCATGCCCACCATGGTCATCTGGATGCGCCGCATGCGTGTTCTCCGTCGCCTGCTCCGCAAGTACAGAGCCACTGGCAAGATCGACAGACACCTGTACGTTTCGTTTTGCCTTGTCTCGTGCAGCCACTCTTTTCTGCCAGCCGTCTCATGCCTCCCTCTGCTGCTTTGTCCATGGCGCCGTGCACAATGTTTAGGTACCACGAGCTCTACACCAAGGCTAAGGGTAACGTTTTCAAGAACAAGCGTGTCCTCATGGAGTACATCCACAAGGCCAAGGCCGAGAACGCCCGCACCAAGACCCTCGCCGACCAGGCCGAGGCTCACCGTGCCAAGACCAAGGCTGCCCGCGAGAGACGCGCTCTCCGCGTCGCTGCCAAGCGCGAGGCTCTCATCAGCGGCGAGGCCACTGCTTAAATAAAGCGTGCCCTTTGTATCCTCAGTAAAGCCTACTTTTTCTACCTAGTGCTCGACTGCATTTTACCCATTCTTGGTGGTCGCTTGGCTCTCGGCACTTGCACGCCTGTCCGTTGCGACATCACGCGTCTCGGACTCCTTCGCGTGTTCCTGCCTCGCCTGCGGTCTCTCTTGTGCTCTTATGGTCTCTCTCAAATCGGTCGTCTCGATTGGTTCGATGAAGAAAGCGTCCACGTCCCAAGTCAACGCAACCGTTCGCAACCCTGCAATGGCAGGCGGAGCGCCTGGTGCCGGCGCTTCCGGTGGCGGCAATGGTGCTGGAGGCGGGGCAGGCGGGGTCAAGATGGCCGTGCCGGGCATGAAAGACAAGCGGCCCACCAGCAGCGGCATCACGTCGCGCGGCGGCGCTGCAGACCCTCGCTCCAACCCAAAGGGCAAGGGCGGCAAGGCCGGCAAGACGCGCGACGTTGCTGAAGACGGCTACGACGCCAATGCAGAGGCAAGCAGTCTTGGCAGCCGACACTGAGCTCAGACGTGCTTGGCCACCATTGCTGAAAGTGCCGCATGCATCGCACAGGCGGATGGGCAGAAGGACAGCGAGGTGTCTCTGGCTTGGCTGTATCTGACCGCCGACCAAATCGACGAACTGGACGCGTGCGAGCCAGAAGAAGAGCTCGCGTATGTTGCCTTGCTTCGCAGCCTCGTGTCCATGCTGCACTGGCTGACAATGCATGCCGCGAGCAGCAAGATTGCCCAGTTTCTCTGCGTGCTTGGGTGGAAAGAAGATCTCCAGAACAGCATCCTGCTCTCCTTCTACCACAGCTGCTACTAGTAAGTGTCTCGTCCAGCCGTGTCGGCAATACATCTGCCATGCGCGGCAAGCCTGCTGATACCCGCTCTTGCCAACAGCTTCGCAAAGGAGAACAAGTTTGCACCCATACAGATCAGCGTCTTCTTTTCCATCATGAAGATAACGCTCGACAAGACGTTTGGTGCGTTGCCGCCTGTTGCTCCACATCCATGCAATCCAAGGGCTGACGATCAGCACGAATGATTCGTGTCCAGACAAGTCGCTCTCACATCTGCACGCATTGTCCGAATTCAAGAAGCTGCTGTTTGACTACATGGCGAGTCCGTCGTTGAACCAGGTCAACCAGAGCGCGTCCAACGCCCTCGAGTCTGCCAGCTGGGAAATCTTTGGACCGCAAGAATGCAAGCTCATTGTCGACTACGCCATATCAACGTATGCCTGCTCCGTGGCGTCCATGTATGCCACCACCCGGCTGTCCCGCTCATCGCGTATGCATGCTTGGACAGGATCTTTCAACACCATAGACTGTACCAGTATGTGTTCACAAACGAGCAGGAGAAGCAGGAGATTGAGTTGCCCATCACGCTCGAACTGCCGCCTAATCCGCCGCCATTGTCCGAGGGCATCACATTCGAGGCTTACGAGACAGAGCAACGAGCGCGAGAGCTGGCCGAGCGCGACCTTCTCGACGCAGAGAGTCTCGCCAACGCAGGTACGGTGGCTTGCTTTGCCGGCTGGATGTCTGTTCCATGCTGCTGCGCACACTCACGTCCCTGTGCAGTGGATATTCTAGACTCGCTGTCTCCCGAGGAGATCAAGCAGACGGCCTTGGACGTCATTGCTGGTCTGCTCGAGGGGATCTCGTCCGAGTTTGACAAGATGCTGCTTGAGCAACGGGATCGCTTCTTGTCCCAAATGGCAAAAGTGCCGACCATCAAGACCGAGTGATGACCGATCGTCTCTCTCGAATCAAAGGAGCAGGCTTTTGGTACTCGTGGAATGAATGTGAATGTAGTTTGAGAGTGGAGGGTTTCATTGGCTCGCAGAAGTACGAATAGTCGAGTCGAAAGACGGAGGACATGACCACAAGAAAGGCGTGGTATGCCCATCACTGATTGAACAGGTGGTGTAGAAAGGTGGAGGAACAGACAGAGATTCCGGCTGGTGGTGAACGTTTGGGGGGTCGGGACGGAAACAAGAGTGTGTGCACTAAGCAGAAAAACAGAAATGGAACGGTGACACTATGGGCAGCCAGCCACCAAACAGACGCGTTGTACCCGTGCACGGACGGTGATGCGACTGATCCGCGCTCAGATTCACGCTGGGATACTTTGCGGCATTGCGTCGTTGCCCATCATTGGCGTTGTACCTGGCGACGCGGCCGCTGCTGCCGATGTCGTCGCTGCCATGATGTTCACGCTCTTGCTCTTGCCAACCGTGTTGAGTGTGGTAAAGTCCTGCATGCGGCTGTACTCGTCAATCTGTCATGCGCACAACCAGCCGCAGTATCGTCAGTGAGACTGCCTTTGATCAAGTGCCCATAAGCTGACCACCAAACACTGTTACCTTTTCAAGCAGGGTCGCAGAGTATCCAGGCGAATAGTATCGCACAATCTCTTCGGGGTAGCATTCGTTGATGGTCCGAATGTACTCGCCCATCTTGGTGCCGGTCAGTCCATTCGCACCGCCGGAGATGCCGTTTTGCTGTGCAGCAAGCGCGCTGTAGCTGCCAGCAATATCTTGCAGACGCTGCAGGCCGCCACACGTAACAAACGCACGGCGAGCCGTCACGTCGTGCGGCAGGATCTTGGCAAACTGGCCAACGACATACTTGAGGATGTTGGGCGGCGTCGATTGCTGGAGCAGCGGCTCAAGGGCATCGAGGTGGAGCGTCTTTTCGAGGATGCATTTGAGAGCGCGCTTGGTCTTGGTCTTGAGGTCTGCGCCGGCTTCGCCGCCGTCCTCAGAGGCGGATGTGAGCACCTTGAGAAGTTTGGGCAGCACCGCGTGGTCTGCGAGTGTTTTGGCATGGTCGGGCGAGTGGCGACCAATCTGCCCAAGAGCCCAAGCACACGCAGCCTGGTTTATCGTTGCATTCCAAGTGGCACGTCAGTCAATCTCTCTCAGCAGAAGCAGTGGCAGCCAGCCCTGCTTGCCTTGATGTGCTCCTCTGTCTCTGAAACAAGTGCCTGCGACAACGGCGGGACACCCTTGGCGACAATGACCGACAGTGCAAGCGTCTCGGAAAAGGCGGCGATGTATCCCAGCGTCATGACACCAGGCAGACGCGCGTTTCCAAACGTCTCGTTGACATAATCCACGACGGCAGCAATGCCTCCAGAGTTGACAATCAGTTGTGCAAGCTGTGCGCATCACGTCAAGCCACATTGCATCACGGCTTAGCACCAAGACTCCCCGTATCCCGTGTGGCATTCCATTGGTGGCAACTCACTTCAGGCGTGTGCTTGGCAATCTCGCATATCAGGGTTGCAGCGTTCTTCTTGACGTATCCGTCCGTGTCCTTGAGGCACGTGAGCACATTCGGGAAAATCTCGCCGTCAACAACCGTCTCGGCAAGGTCAACCGTGTGCTTGGCAATCTGAGACAGTGCCGAGCACACTTGTCTGCGCAGCTTGGCGTCGGGATTGGACAGCAGCGGCGCGATGAATGCGATCGTGTTGGCATCCACAACCGATTGTGCCAGCTGGAGGATTGGCATGCAGTGCTGTTAGTTGCCTCGTCGGACTTTGCGTGGCAGCCGTGAATATGCGTACCTCGGGCGAGTGCTTGGCCACATCACTGAGTGCAGACGCGGCGATGCGACGCAGGGACAGCTCTGGCTCCTGGACACACAGAACCAGGAGCGGTATCGCGCCTGCATCGACAACAGCCTGGGCGAGCTCTGATCATTTTCAAGTCGTCAGTCCGAAGATGCTCCGCACCCGACCGCGCATCACAAGCGGCAAGCATGCCCGTGGTCGATGGCAGGCGTGGCTCGCTGCAGAGTGGCTCACCGGCATTGTGTCTGGCAATGTAGCCAAGCGCCCATGCGGCCGACTCCTTGACGCCAGGATCAAACTCCTCCAGACACGTCACAAGAGCATTCAGAGCGCCAGAATCCGTGACCGACTGCGCAAGCTCTGCCGAGTGCTTGGCCACGGCGCGCAGAACAAACGCGGCCGCCTTCTTGTAGAACCGCTGCCACCCCGCAATCCAATCCGTCCGTTCCATCCCGACATGAGCCGCCACCGCCAGCCAGTATGCCAGTCAGTAAGCGGGCTCGCCAGCATCCCCTCCACACGAGATCAGGCAAAGAAACGACTCACATTCTGTTCGCTGAGCGAAAACACCAGCTGTGGCAAAATGTCCGACTCGACGACTGCCTCGGCGAGCTCCTCGTTGTAGTTTGCGAGCCGCCCAAGCGCAAGGGCTGCTGCCTGCTGGATGGCAGGGATGTTGTCCAGCAGAAGCGGACGCAGCAGCGACATCACGCCGGCGCTCTGCAGGGCCTCGATGTTGCTCTCGCGGGATGCCAGATCGGCCACCGTCTGGACGAACAGGAGGCGCTCCTTCTGGTACTTTTCGAAAACAGACAGCACGGCTCGCGCGCTTGTCACGGGCGTATTGGAGGACATATCTGGCAAGTTCTCTCTCTGTCCTTCTGTCTCTTGTCTGCTGCGGTCTCGGTTGGTCGTGCCGGCTGTCTGATACTAATGCTGGTTGGCTGGCTGGCTGGTTGTGTCGTGCTGCTGGCCGTGAATGGCTGGCGTCGGCTTTTGTTTTGGCAGGTGGTGTATGGCCCTCTCTCGTCACGGCGTTTCTGATCGAGGGGGATATTGCAATGTTTTTGAGATTCGCGCATTTGTCACGTCGCGGACCAGAGGCCCAACTTTGCAATGACGTCAAGGTTCACTCCAACTCGCTAGTGGGCCATACTCGCTAGTGAGCCATGGCAAGCTCAGAGAAGAATCCAAGCAGCTCGTCCTGTCGTGCATCCAGTCAGCGGCTTGTACATCTGCAAGCAAAGAAGCAGGCCGTCGTGCTGCGGCTTACCATCGTAAAGTCAAGACGCATCGAGACCTCTGGGTAGCACTTGGCAATCAGCTCCTCAAACCGGCGCAGCTGGCGCGTAAACTCTTCTTGGATGCCGCGCCACACGACCTGATGCAGGCCTTCCTCCTCGGCAAAGTGCTTGTCAACGCGCTTGTACAGAGCCTCGAGACCTTTTTTGATCTGTTTCCACCATCATCATCAGCCATCCATCCGTCCAACCATCACCACCACCATCAGCCATCCATCCATCCATCCGTCCAACCAGGATCAGCCCTCAAGACCACGCACCTCTTTGCCTGGATACTTGCGCAGCACATCCTTGAGTGCAGCCTTGCTGTACTGGATATGGAACGAGACTTCTTCTGCCGGCCCAGTCTTGAGCAGACCCTCGATGCCCTCAAAGAACTCCAGCAGCTTGCCAAGAGGCTTGCGGATCACCACTTTGCAGTACGCCTCCAAGTTGACGTCGTACAGCACCTTGGCCTGTTTGACGAAGCTGTCCAACCCTGGCACTTTGCGGCCGCGTACTTCAGCATAAAAGTGGTGCATGTTCTCTGTAAAGCAGAACGAGGAGCGTCAGAACCAAAATCTGCATCAAGAAAAGGATCGCATGCAAGGCGCAATCGACCCACCAACTGTCAGAATGTGGATGTTGAGAAAGTCCTTCTCGTCGCTGGCGTTCTTGGGATCATTGCCCAATTGCTGTGCCACGGCTTCGAGCGTCTCAAAGATGCTCTTGATGATGCGCGAATATGCCTTGTCGACCGTGCGTCTCGCCAAACCGTCCCAGTTGGACAGCATCATTTCCATGCGGTCCACAAACTTCTACTCGTGCCATCAAGGCTTGCGTGTCAGTCTACTTTGGCGACAATCCATTGGCTGCAACGTCGCTCGATGAATCCTACAGGAAATGTCTTGACAAAGGGCAGGATGCCGCTGCGCTTTCGGAGCGTCACTTTGGTCTCTTCGATCGCCTTGATTTGCTCAACCTACCGCGCCATTATGACAACCGTGTCAACACAGCCTTCCAAGAACATGAACATGAGAAAGTGGACATGCACACAACTTACGACAAACTTTTCAAACATGTGCGAGGCACGCTTCTGCAGGCTCTCGAGCATGTTGATCACAAACACGTGCGACGTGTTGGAGTAGTCCTTCATGTAAAACTCCACATGCACCAGCATGCCCACGGCGTAGGACTGGTCGTACTTGAGGCCGCCTTCGATGGTCGACAGCAACTGCTCGCGCACATCTTCAAAGATGCCGTCCATCATCTCCCTGTTGGGCCATGTCTCGCCAGTCAGCACCACGCGTATCGCGCGCTGTTTCCGATCGCCATACTGCAGACACTCACTGCACGCGTTTCTGTGCTTTCGCGTCCTTGAACGCCTCGCGTGGCTTTCCAAGCTCGTCTTGCCAGGCTGGAATAGTTAGCAGCGTCGGACTCATCACGGCTGCTGGCGACTCCGGCTCTCCGGTGGCGGTGCTGCTTGCGACTTGGGGACCACCGATACTTGTCTTTGTCATGCTGAACAGATCCACAACAAGGTTTTGCTCGCGCACCATGATGTTCACCAGCTTGAGCAGCGCGTGTCCCACAGCCTGCAAGGTGCATGGTGTTTATCAGCCTGTTGTCGCTAATCGCAATTGCATGCTTGGCCATACCTCGTCCGGCATCATTCGCTCTTCGGGGCTCAGGTCAAGGCTGGATGAGCTGCCTGCCTGCGATGAGTTCTTGAGGTTGCCCAAATGGCGTGGACCGCGCACGTCGTCGTCGTCATCGCCTCCTGCTCCAGGGGACGCGCCGTCTTCCGTATCGCCACCTGCTGTCCCGCTGCTTGCACCGGCGTTGCCGAGCCGCTTGCGATACGGCCGCCAGCTATCCATCTTCTGCTTAATGCCGCCAACGCCGCTCCCACTGCTGAGGATGCCGCCTGAACCGCCTGCTGCACGATCGCTGCCTGACCCGCCAGCCAGGTTTGATGCGCCTGATCGGATGGCTGATTTGATCGCATTGCTGGCCGCAGACGACACCGATCCACCCTGCACAACAAACACTGCAACAGGCGGTCATGTGAGGCCACAAAGGCTATGAGCAAGTGGCAGGTAATGCGGCATATCCAATCTTACCGAAATCCATTTCTTCCATAGCCACCTTGCGCTGCGTGTGCTGCGTCTTGAGCACCTCGATAAACTCTTGGATCTCACGCTTGTATGGTCTCGACAACTCGCGCATGTAGGTCTGCACCATCCGCATTGGCGTTAGCACCTACACTGACTGTGCCACACGTGCCCATCCACGCTTACAATCTGGAGCTCCAGATGAGCACGCGCATCCACATCCTTGAGCCACCGCAGCAAGTGACGGAACTTGAACAGCTTTTGCTCAAGACTCTCATGAGCGTACAGCTTGAGCGATCCTTTCTGCGACATGCGGTTCTTGTCCTGCACGTACATCTCCGCCTGCTTTTGGAAAAAGTCGGTCAAGTAGTCGCACAGGCGTTTGGCAAAATCGTTTGCGTAGGACTGCAGCAGACCCTTGCGTTCCCTGATCGCCGTCATGTCGCCCGTCTCTGCATGTCATTGAAAACAACACTGTGTGAGCTGCGGTGTAGATGGGATGTGGAATGAACGGCGCGGGAGTAGCAACCTGGGAACTTGGCTTGGATCGTGTCCATGAGCTTGTTGATGGCGTTCTCGCACTCCTTGACTCCGTCGGGATCGTCAAGCGGCTCGTTGCGAAGCACTTCAAGAGCATAGCCGGGGAAGCGCAGGCTGCTGAGCAGCCCATCGACAGCCTTGAGCAGCAGTCTCTGGTTCGTGGATGCAACCTGGAGGCCTTTGTTCTGCGTCTCGATCTGATGCACGTCTTGACCCATCGACTGCCAGTGCCAAGCAGACAATGTGAGTAGCAGAATCGAGTGCAGTGCCGTTTTCCATGACTCACGTCCAGCAGGTACGTGTAGTGTGCCAGCCAGTCGTCGATCTGAGCGAGCTCCATGAGCGCGTTCTCAATCTCGTCAACAACCACATTGGCTTGCGTTTCGCTTTGAATAATGTCATGCACGTTCGCCTATAATGCCAGACAGTTGAATAAGCAAGGCATCGCAGTCGAGTGGCTGGCGTGCATTCCGGTTACATACGGCTTCCAATGCCTGCAACTCTGACAAGAGTCGGGCTTCGAGGGCAGCTGCGTCGCCGCTTGCTTGCCACTCAAAGTCACTCAGGACAAGACCCAGATCAATGGCAGTTGTGTCAAGTCCATGCACTTTGAAACGCCAACAGTTTGCGGTCAGTGCCTGTTCCCTTGACACAACTGAAATCGGCTCGCCCACCTTCATCCGCCTTGTCGTCGTCGCCCATGTCCGCCAGATCATTGGCGAACGAGCCGTTGCTCTTTGACATACTCATGCTCGCGTCGAGGTGATCGCCCGAGACCGCCTTGCCTTCTTGGCCAACTACGGCCGCTTCTGCAAATCACGTCCATGACGTTCATGCTCAGTGCATGCCACCAAGAGATACCAATCGCGCAGTGTTCTGCAGTCTACCTCCTTCCTTGACTTGCGTGTCGGAGATGTTGATAAGCTTTGGCATTCTCTTGCTGTGTGTTTTGCACAGCTAGCATGTCCATCACGTCAGACACATGCGCAGCGTTGTGGGTGAGGGAACACTCTGGCTGGCACGCACCTTGATGAACATGCTGATGAAGGCTCGCTTGCGGGCCAGGTCTTCGAATATCCAGCGGTACGTCTTGCCCAGATTCAGAACCAGGTGGCCCTCCTTCACGGTTGCGGCGTGCATAGTCAGCATATCAGGCCATCCATGGACACGCACTCAAGCGAGACCCACTTCGCCATTTTCGATCGACTTGAGCTCGTCCAAGCCCCATTGCTTGAGGATAGTCAGACTGCCAAAGCGCTCCTGCTTGATTTTCGAGATGCGGATCTTGCCCTTCTTGCCTGCGTTCATCGGAATGTGTAAGCATTCATGCGGCACACAAGCAGGCAAAGAGACCCAGCAGTCAACACACTTGTCAGGCACACGATGCGTGGCTTTTGCTTGCTCTTGGACGACGCTTTGCCTGCGCCAGCACCGCCGGCATCATCATCATCGTCGTCGTCATCGCCACCACCGGCAGCAGCACTCGCAGAAATGGCACTGCCGGACGTGCCGGGAGCGCTGCCGCTGCCGTCTTCCTTGTTCTGGAACGACACTTTGAGCAGGTCCTTGACGCCACGGGTCTCCTTTTCGCCTTCGACGACACGGGCATGCAGCAGCAGCTTCTCTGCGCCGCCCTCGCCGTCGTTCTCGAGAGTGTTCTCAAACAGCTGCTGCACCAGCTGTTTGCGCAGCTGCTCGTCGGCCATCTGCGCGTGTGTCGTTTGTTGTTGCGAACACGCGTGGAAAGTAGAGCGCGACGAGAGCCGGACGTTTATTCAAGAAAACGCCGTCGTTGTCTTGGATGCCTCTGCTTTGCC
>JAHLKH010000262.1:0-29204 GCA_025526915.1 Entophlyctis helioformis | reverse complement strand
ATCCTCATAGAGTCCCCCGAGATGGCGCACGTCCTGATCCCTGCTGCCCTCCCTCGCCGCCTCCTTGGCTACGCCCACAACCTGGAGGTCATGATCGGCCCCTACCGATCTGCTACCGGAGTTCAAGAGTTGGTCGCAGCCAAAGGTCCAGACATCCTCAACATATCCAAACCCGTCAACGTCAGTTGCCTCTGGTCACCCGACGTTTCAGTCCGCGAGCCCGGACAGCCTGTCACGATCAAGAAAGGCACACGTGTCGGCACGGCCGTCGAGTGCCAGCACATCCAGTTCATGGCGGTCCTCGGCATGTCCCTCGACCCCCTCTCCGAGGAAGAGAAAGCAGACCTGGCCGCCGACCTGGCCGACCTGCCCAAGGAGTGGCTGGACAACGACGGCTGGCCGCCCGGCTACGTCCCGCTGAAGCCCGACTCGGAACCTGGTGGGCTCACGGCAGACCAGATCGCACAGCTCAAGCACGTGCTCGCTCTGCAGTTCAAGGCGTTCAGTCTAGATCCGTCCAAGCCAGGCTCAACCAACGTCCTCCAGGCGACGATTGACACTGGCGACAGCCCACCCGTTGCCGCTCGGACACAGCGGTTCAATGGGCCGACCCGCATTCGTGTTATGGAGTTGACTCAAGCCATGCTGGACGACGACATCATCGAGCAGTCCTTCAGCCCATGGTCGTCTCCGATTGTCTTGGTTCGGAAGAAGGATGGCCAGATCCGATTCTGCGTCGACTACCGCCGCCTCAACATGGTCACCAAGGCGGACGTGTTCCCAATGCCACGCATCGACGACACGCTGGACGCCCTCTCTGGCAGCACCATCTTCTCAGCCATCGACCTCAATGCTGGTTTCTGGCAGATCAACATGGACCCAAAGGACAAGGAGAAGACCACGTTCGCTACCCCCACGGGTCTCTACCAGTTCAAGCGCATGCCATTCGGGCTGCGTAACGCGCCGAGCATGTTCAACCGCCTGATGTCCACCGTTCTTCAAGGACTATGGTGGAAGATCTGCCTGATCTACATGGACGACGTGATCATCTTCTCTAGGACATTCGACGAGCACCTGTCGAGCATCGCCATCGTCCTCCACCGCCTCAGCCAGGCCGGTCTCACGCTCAAAGGGTCCAAGTGCGAGTTCGCACGGAGCGAGCTCATCTACCTTGGTGTCAAGGTCTCCGCCAAGGGAATCGAGTGCGATCCCAAGAAGCTCAGTGGTATCAGCGAGTTCGCTGTCCCCCGCGGTCTTCCAAGCCTCCGCTCGTGGCTCGGCGTCACCGGCTACTACCGCAAGTTCATCAAACACTACGCCACTATCACCGCGCCTCTCACAGACCTGCTCAAGAAGGGCACCGAGTGGGTCTGGTCAGCCCAGTGTCAGCGGTCGTTCGATGTCCTCAAAGAAGCCTTCACCAGGGCTCCCATCCTCGCGTTCCCAGACTGGGACAAGGCATTCATCCTGCAGACTGACGCGAGTGCGTATGGCATCTCCGCCATCCTCGCACAACGCGATCCAGATGGCGCCACGCATCTGTTGGCTTGTTGCTCGCGGAAGCTGTCCGCGTCGGAGCAGAAATACTCGGTCACCGACAAAGAGATGCTCGCCGTCGTGTATGGCTGCGACGTCTACCGCTCGTACCTTATCAATGGCACCAACAACGTCCTGGAAACCGACCACCAGCCTCTGCTTGCTATGGATAAGACCAACGCTGATGCTGGCGGCATGTTTGGCCGCTGGGCGTTGAAGATCCAGGCAATGAATTTCACAAAGGTCCACGTCAAGGGCGCCGACAATCTCCATGCCGATGCCCTCTCCCGCTTCCCAGTCGATGAGGCACCGTCGGAATCGCCGGAATACCTGCCTGACGGCGTCGATCTCCCTCCGCCTCCTCCACCTCCATCTACCTTCCCTGTGCTTGTCACGTCCATCGAGCCTCCTGCCCGCACAACGCCTACTCAACCAGCCCCCCGGCTACCAGCCGCCACATTTGGCACCACCAACTGGCTAGAGAAACAGCGCGACGACCCAGGGTGCGCTCTCGTTCGGGAGATCATCGTGTCCAAAGAGGACGTCCTGCCTCCCGCACGTCCAACCACCAAGGGAGCCAGAGACTCGCCAGATGTGACAGTTCACCGCGCGCTCATTGGAATCGCCAAGAAGGGCCTCGTCGGCATCGACCCAGAGTCTGGTATCCTCCGCGTCCGCTACCCTGGTGAGATCGGCAACGGCCGCATCCTGGTCCCAAGCAGCATGCGCGCAGCCGTCCTCCACGAGCTGCACGATTTGCCCCGCGGCAGTCACATCGGTCGCGACAAGTGCAAGGAGGCCATGTCTCGCAGTTATTACTGGCCGCGGATGATCAAGGACGTTGCCGAGTATGTCCGAAGTTGTCCTCTGTGTCAGGCCCGCAAGGGAGCCGAGCCCCGTCGCCAAGGCTTTATGCGATCCATGGATCCTGAAGCGCAGATCCGCCTCCCGTTCCAGCAGATTGCCATGGATGTCGTTGGCCCGCTCCCAAGATCCAGCCGCGGCAACATCTACGTTCTCGTTGTGGCCGACCACCTGACCAAGTACAAGATTGCGATCCCGATACCAGACAAGACGGCTCTGACGTGCTGCTATGCGTTGTACTATGGTGTCGTCCTTCGCTTTGGGCCACCTCAAGTCCTCATCTCCGATCAGGGCTCAGAGAACACGGCCGAGCTCACAAGGGCCTTGGCAGAGATCCTGCAGGTCGACCAACGGTTCTCCACCGCATACCACCACCAGTCAGTCAACGCGACAGAGCGGTTCACCAAGTTCCTCAAGGACGTGGTCAGCTTGTACACCCAAGGCAACTTTGCAGCATGGGAAGGCCCCGTCGCATCCGCGATCGCGTCCTATAACATGTCTGTCCATGCGTCCACTCAGTATACTCCGTTCTTCCTCCTACACGGCTACAACCCCCGCCGCTACACGCTGCTGGAGGGGAAAGAGGGTGATTTTGTCGCAGAGGCAGCATCGCATAGCCATCGTCTACACATGCTCAAGGAGCTCGTTACAACCCGAAGTCTCATGGCCACGTACCTCCTGGAGAAGTCCAGGGAAGCCGCCAAACACTACAACGCCGACAAGACAGCGGTCGACTTCGAGATCGGCAGCCTCGTCCGGGTCTGGATGCCGAGAAAGGGCAAGCCCGGCGAGCCCCAGAAGCTACTGTTCCACTACGATCAGCCGTACCGTGTCACCAAGAAACTCAGCGACGTCAACTATCAGGTGTCCAAATGCCAGGAAGACGGCAAGCCCATCAAGCGCGCTCCACAAGTCGTGCATGTCCAACACATGCGGAAATATGTCCTTCGGGGACCAGATCTGGGCCGCGATTCGTGGCAAGTCTCCGCTGCTCGTTCTGCTTCCCGCCGTTCTTTTCATCCGAGGCCTTCAGAGTCGAGCAGGTCCTCAACTGTCGACACGGGGTCAACATCATCCACGGTCCCGTCTGCCGTCTTTGAGCCGGCTGATGGTCTCCATGCCTCAGATCTCGGCAAATCCGCCCTGCGCTTGGGAGTTCCAGTAGCTGTTCCGTCCCTGCGCCGTAGTCTGCGGGTCCATCCCGAGCGCCAGGCACGTATACCAGGCTCGTAATCTCGGTTTTATCGGCATTTGAGTGCCGAAATATGTCTCAGTTGGTTCCATGGCACCCAGGAAAAGGAGGTGTCAACGCTTCTCGTTGTATTCCGCAGCCAAGATCACGTGACTGGGATCTGTGGCTTTGTGTTGTGGCCTTCGCGTCCTTTCCCTAGAATTAAGTTATCTTATTGCGGTCTGATCCCTCCCTACCTGAGCTAAGATCGTTGATTATGTCATGTGCCTTGAATGTGCTTGCTGACACGTGTGTCATGCCACAGATGGGTTGCTGGCAGTCGAGTGGCAACTCGTCAGAAGCTTGCAAAGCTCGGCCGCATGATTGCGATGCCAGTCATGACACTTGCCGCGGCCACCTATCCCAAAGGACAGCCAAGACCTAAAGGCAATGCACACAGCCGCCCTGAGCAGATTGTCAAAATGGCGGTATGGGGTTTGATCGGCATGCTGCTCTGTTTGCTTGGCTTTGTGGATGCTGACTTGTGTGGTATGCAGGAGATGCAGTCATGCGATCTCGCAAACACCAAGTTTTTTGGGCTCCAAACCAAGACACCACTCGCCGAGCAGACACCCAGTTCAATCAGCCACGACGCCACCCTCACAGTCTACTATTTCACGGCCGGCTTGTGGCGTGCTGCCCTTGCCTTGATCGGTGCCATGGTCGCGGATCTGGTCAAGCTGGATGCAGACGCGCCACTGCCTCTGGAGTACTGTGTCCTGGAGGCAAGCCAAGGCAAGCTGACGCAGTATTACTATGTCAACCCGGAGGACTTTGATGAGGACGAGAGCGTGACGCTCTTGTCAGGTGGATGCGTTCACAAGCAGGGCATCATTGTTTGGCACATGTACGGCACCGGCCCGCACAGCAGCGACACAACGATCCCTCGCTATGGCAGCTTGGTGACTCTCGAGAGTGACACGGCTCTCAAGATCTGCGCCTTTGATACTGCCAAGATTGCCAAGCAACCCAACATGCATGGCGACCTCGACGATCAGGACGAGCAGGACAAGCACGACGAGCAGAACGAGCAGAACGAGCAGAACGAGCAGAACGAGCAGGACGAGCAGGACGAGCACGATGAGCACGATGAGCACGAGCTGCCTGTGCAGCCTGACGACCCATGCATCCAGGACGAGCATGATGTGCACAATCAGCCGACAGCAGCCAGCAGCACCGGCGCTTCATCTTCAGCCGTCCAACCGCCGCCACCACCACCAGCAGCAGCAGTTCCATCAGCAAATGAGCTGCTTACGGCCCTCACCAGCAGTATATCAGGCGGAGGCGGTGCTGTGGAAATGCTGCTGCGCCATCTTGGCTATGTCCTGGCAGACAGCATGATGGTGCAGCCGCAAGCAACAAAGCATGCCATCCACTCCTGGATCGTAACAGTCATGCAAATGACGATCCATCGCACCTGGACACGGAGGGTGCTGCAAACCAACGCAGCCAAGCTGCAGGATGACACGGTACAGATGGACATGATGCAGACGTGCACAATGCTGAAGGACATGCTACTGATTGATGCAATGCAGCAGGCGGCCACAGCACACAGCGACACGTTCCAGAAAGACGCGCGGCAAGCAGCCATGATGGACATGGCACAGATGGACACGATGCGAGCAGCCATGATGGATGTCGACATGATGGACGCGACGCAGCAGACGGTGACGATCCAGGCCGACGCGATCCTGTCAGCCGTGGTGCAGGCAGATGCAGAGCTGTCGGCCTTGATGCACACAAGTGTGCAGACGGCAGACGCTGTGCACGCGGGCACCATGGAGGCTGTCTTGCCCTACAGGCTTGATGGCAGCCTTTGCGCGAATGCAAGGAGTGACATTTACAGCAATCTGGCCAGGGATGTGTGTGGCATGCTCGCGCGGCACTACATCTCTAGCCAGTCTGAGCTGGCCGTCACTGCAGCCCTCAAGATGATGCCCAGTGCATCCATTGAGGATGTGAGAGTGTGGATTGCGGCACTTTTCAAGACCGCCAAGGCTGCCAAGGCCGCCAAGGCTGCTGCTGCCAAGGCTGCCAAGGACGCTACACCACCAGCGATCGAGGACGCCACACCGCTGGCCACTTTGGACGCTGCTCCTCCCACCTCAAGTCTCAAGCGGGGCCGGTCCACCTCTTCGTCAGCCAACAAGGGCGGCAGGCCCAAGAAGCAACGGGGCAGGAAGGCAGCCACCACCAAGGACGCGGCATCCAGCTCTTCCTCAGCCACTGAGGACGGCGGTATTGATACAGTCCCGCAAGAGCTGCACGAGCTCAAGACGCTGGTGCCTGATGTGTCTCGGTCAGAGATCGTGATCTTTTACGAGCTGTCCAAGCTTGCTGGCACGACAAACAAGCTGTGCCCGCAAGCAGCCAGCCGCGATCCCTTCATCCTCATCACCGAGACAACGCTCTTTTGGGCGGTGATGGGGAGTAGTGATGATCGCATCCGTGGCGAGCAGAGTGCTGCTTTGGCATACTTGCGACTGCAGCTCCTTGCTGTACTCAGTAGGTCGCACTTGTTTATGCCATGTTTGTATGATATGATGCTGACACTGCACTTTTATCCAAGACTACCAAAAAGCCAGCTTGGGCCTCGCGTCACCTAACATGACGATCAAGAAGGCACTCAGCAATAGCAAGGAGCTCTGTATCCTCAACATACTTCTTCCCGGCCTCCGGCCCAAGAAAGGCCGCTATCAGACGCCAGATGAGGCCGACAAGGAGGTGTTTGAGCAGGTCCAAGCAAATGACGCAGTCATTGCTGATGCGATGCAACTGGCTGATCACGAGGGTCTGGTTGGCAAGGAGCGCCAGGAGTTTATAGACGCCGTGATCGATGGTCTTCCTCCTGCAAGTCCAAGCAAACCGACCGCGGTGGGCAGCTTCCGGACAGACGGATACAGCATCTTTCAGCTGGCGCTGGACTATCGCACAGACCATCCAGAGTCGCCTCGCAGTATGTGGCGTGCTTGAATGCTTTGGTGCACACATTGGTTCTGACTGCCGCCTTGATCTGCATGCTCCAACATGGCATCTTTAGGCGAGCAGCCGTGGCTTGCTGATGGCATGCCTGATGATGATGATTGTAGTACTGGGCCTCCAGGCGGACTTGCCGGCTGGTCTCGGGGCAGTGAGTATGCACGCAGGGGAACGGCGGGCAGACGACTACTTCATTGGGAGGCAGCACAGACCTGGTCTCGGGGCAGTGAGTATGCACGCAGGGGAACGGCGGGCAGACGACTGCAAGAACGGGGAAACCAGAGCGGCCGGTGCGGCCCGACAATGTCTGTCCGGTCACGTGGATCACGTGGATCACGTGACCGCGACCGAGCATCCGTTACAATGATGACGATGAGGCTGATGAGGCCGATGATGGGCATGATGGGCATGATCACTTGGATGGCGAATGTGAGTTGCTCTGCCAATCCAGACGCACACTTGTTGTCCACACCGACTGACATGCCATCCACAGCTGCCAATCCTGCCGACCCATCAGCCACCAAGCCAAAAGCGACCAATCCTGTAAGTCACTTGCATGCTAAACTCGCGCATTGGTGCACATGCATTGCACATTCCTCACTCATGTCATGGCATGACAGGGCAAGCTCAGCTTTTACGCCTCGCAGCGACTGCGCAACATCCTCAAAGCCAACAAGCTGTTCACCAACAAGGGCTACCGGTTTGTGCGTATTGTCGGCATTGATTGGGGCAAGCGGTACCTGTATGGCGCGTCCAGCATGCTGGTGGATCTGGCAACCTTCACCTATACCCTCGAGTCCAACTACGTGCTCGCCTCTGGCATGGCACGAGCCGAGCACAGCCTTCAGCGGTGGTATGCATGCAATGACTCTGTCACGCGCACTTTTGACCAGATCAACTCACAGTGCCTGCCTCCTGTGCCAGGCTCAACAATCGATATGCCAAGGCAACCGACGTCCACGAGGTTATTGCATTCAAGACAGCAAAGCATGCCGATCCAGGCATTTCAGCAGGCGAGAGAGCCTTTTGGGATCTGCGCTGCCATGCGTACTGCACGCCATTCTTGAATGCACGGGTACGTTTTCTCTGATTCTGAATGTCCCATTGGCATGGCCGCCATACTGCTTGATCGCCATGCTGATTGCACTGGACGGCTTGGCATGACATGGCATTCCACAGAAGGTCAAGGCCAAGTGGTTCACCAAGCGCAGCAACAGCACGTCTGATCGCGGAAACGCTCTTGAGGGCATCATGAAGCTGGCAGGATCGACCACTGGCAAGCGCGCATCTGCTGCGTCTCAAGGCCTCCCTGTCGACCGAACAAAGTCGACAGAGGACAACATTCCCGTTGTGTGGGCATTTGGCATCGACTTTACAGGCCAAGGTGGCCGGCACGCTGTGTTTGAGAAGTTTCTCATCAGGCATCTGCGGTCGTCTGGATATGCCTATGTGCGTCTGATGCCATCCATCCATCTGTGCACCAACTGACCACACGATCATGCACACACACACACACGCACAGATCTACCGCTGCAACGAGAACCTGACCAGCCAGATGTGCCCGCAGTGCAAGCAGCGGATCCCATACAAGAACCGCACCAACCTGCGACGCTACGAGTGCATACCATGCACGACCGTCTACCACCGAGATGTGCTTGGAGCCACCAACATCGGGATGGTCGCACTGTGGCATCTGCTCTATGGACAACGGCCGCTCTACTTGACGCACACGCCACCTGACAGCAATCCAGCCACGACAGAGTACCTTGCAGACATTGAGGCAACTCATCATGGCATCCAGTGGCGTGCACAACATCACATCATGCTGCTCGTGACACCGCCTGATCAGCCTGTCGTCCAGCAGCCTCCGTCACCCGATCTGCTTCCCTTCAAGTCGCATGTGGCCTCATGGGATCAGATCATGCTGCCATGTCTGCCAACAACAACACTTTGAATCGGGGAACCTCCCGATCGACCTAACGGGTCACTTTACGAAGGACCCTTGTTGGATGTGCCTCGCCCGCCTGCCGTCGCATGCTCGTTGCTGACTCGAACCTTCAATCACGTGATATGTGGGCTTGGATCCGTCGCCTCTTGGGTCGAATTTAACTCCAACATCCTTGGTAATTGTGTCAATATCGGGCCTAGACAAGCCCAGAGCGAGCCGAGCGCCATGAGCGTGTTTCCCAACTTCCGCCGCATCTTCCAGGACTCCCGGTCCGAGGCCGAGGAGAAGACCATCACCAACGAGGCCGTGTTCAAGCTGCTGTCGTTCCTGGCCGTCGCCGTCTGCATGGCCGCCGCCCGCCGTGCCTCGTTCCCGCACGCCGCATAGCATCAGCGCATAGCATCGCTGAACAGCATCGTCGCATCGAACAGCCGTCGCTTGGCATCATGGATCGCACATCTGCCACTCTCCTCTCGCAGACAGGCACCAGTGGGCAGACAGGCACTGGAAGGCACGCAGACCGGCAGGTAGACAGACTGACAGGCACTGGAAGGCACTAGCAGGCGATCCATAATAAACCTGGTTACCCACAAAGCGCAAATCTCGCTTCGAGGCCGCTGCTACTGCTGCCGCCGCCAATGCCCGACCACAAGCCAGACTCGGTCGTCCAGAACTGGGCGCCTCCGCTGCCGCACCAGGCATCGTCGGGCTCGTCGCTGCTCCTTGGCTCGTCCACATTCTCGTCGTCCTCGGCGCCCGTGTCGGCGTCGGCCGCGAACGCTGCCCATGTCGGCCCGCACAGCAAGGAGCGCATCGCCTACCTGCACTGCAACGAAGTCGGCAACTTTCACTACGGGTGTGTCCATGCCTGCATCTCCGCTCCGTGCATCCATCCGCTCACCGGGCTCTTTGCTCTCCGGCTCACACGCTGCATGGCACCGCTGCCAGTGACGGCCACCCCATGAAGCCGGCTCGTCTGGCGCTCACCCACAACTTGGTCATCGGATACAACCTCCATAAGAAGATGCAGGTGTACTCGCCGCGACGTGCGACGGACGAAGACATGGCCGAATTCCACTCGGAGGACTACATCGAGTTCATCAAGCGGTACGCACTCTGCTGTCTCGCCCGCAGCTGCCCTCTGGCTGGCCCTGCCACTGCCGTGGCCGATCTGACCTGCTGTGCCATGCAACAGAGTCACGCCAGAGAACATCCACAACTTTACAAAGTTCCTGTCGCGCTTCAACATTGGTGTCGAAGACTGCCCGGTCTTTGACGGCCTCTACGACTTTTGCCGCATCACGTCCGGTGCATCCATCGAGGGTGCCCGCAAACTCAACTCGGGCGATGCAGACATTGCCATCAACTGGAGCGGTGGCCTCCATCACGCCAAAAAGTTTGAGGCGTCTGGGTTCTGCTACGTCAACGATATTGTGCTGGCGATCCTCGAGCTGCTGCGGTACCATCCGCGTGTTCTGTACATTGACATTGACGTGCATCATGGCGATGGTGTCCAAGAAGCCTTTTACCACGTACGACCGCGCGGCTGTCTGATTGTCGTGTGTGGCCATTCAGTGATGCTGACCCCGCGTGCACCGCGTTGTGTCTTCTCTGGCATGCTCTGCCCTGTCCGTCTCCTCCGCGCTCACACATGGCAATGACGGCTCCATCACGACTAGTCCAACCGCGTCATGACCGTCTCGTTCCACAGATATGACGGCCAGTTCTTCCCAGGCACAGGTAGCAAAGAAGAGACTGGTGCTCGCGATGGAAAGCACTATTCCATCAACGTGCCTCTGCACGAATTCATTGACGACGCATCCTACGCGTACATCTTCAAGCATGTCATGACCAACGTCATGGAGACATTCCGGCCATCGGTCATCATCCTGCAGTGCGGCGCCGACTCGCTCGCCAGCGACCGGCTGGGCTGCTTCAATCTGTCCATCAAGGGCCACGGCGAGTGCGTGCGGTTCATGAAGAGCTTCCGCGTGCCCATGCTCGTGCTGGGCGGCGGCGGCTACACGATCCGCAACGTCGCGCGCTGCTGGACGTACGAGACGGCTGTGCTCACCGACACGGTCCTCTCGAACGATCTGCCGTACAACGAGTACCTGTCCCACTACGGCCCCGACTTTAAGCTGCACCCGCCCATCATCGACAACCACTCGGAGAATGCAAACTCGCTTGCGTATCTGGATGGCCTCCGCCAGAGCATTGCCGAGACGCTGCGGTATCTGGATGCCGCGCCGAGCGTGCACATGAGCGCCATCCCGCCGCCCATTGCCACGTTTCTGGAATCCGAGCAGGCTGCGGTAAGCGACGCGCAGTGGGGCTCTGTGTGCATTCGCGCTGCCTTCTCACGGTTGTGCATCCCCCTTCCCTCCCTCTTCCAGGCCGACAAGGCAGAGGATCGGTTCCCGGACGAGCGCCGCGGTGCCGGCGGTCAGATGGAGCGGCCGACGCTGCACGACGGCGAGCACGGCTACGACGACAAGGGCCACGGCCACGACCATGACCACGACACCCCGGCCGCTGGACGGACAGGGTCGGCAGGTGCAGTGCGTGGCAAGGGACAGCCGCAGTCCAAGGCAGGCGAAGAGGACATGGACGTGGAGGTCGAAGTCGCCTGAGATGCATGTCTACTCGAATACAGCCTCTGTCCCACGTCCCTCTTTGCCTCGCAGCCTTGGGCTTCTCTTGCACAACCACCGCCAGCTGTGCTGCTCGTCGCAGATGTCTCATGTCTCACGTGTCTCACGCTGAGGCTGTTTGCAGAGGTAGCGTTCAAACAGACAATGTGCGGGAATTTCGACTGGAGGTTTTGCGCATGTGTGGCCGAGTGGTCTAAGGCGTGACGCTTAAGACGTTATAGGCGAAAGCCTGCGTGGGTTCGAACCCCACCGCATGCACCACTCCGCTCGACATTTTTGCTCCTTTTTGCTCCTTGTGGCCAGCCAGTGCATGCCTCGAGTGGAGGCCGCTGCTGGCTGCCTCTCGTTTTGCATCGCCCCGCTCTCGCCTCGGCAGCAGCAGCAGCAGCAGCAGCAGCAGCAGCAGCAGCAGCAGCAGCAACAGCAACAGCAGCCGCCCCAGCCTCTCCCGACTCTCCAAGAGTATCTGCAGCAGCCACCACCACCAGCTGACCCTCCTCCCAATCCTGCTGCCGCCGCCTTGCTCCGTGTGTGCAATGCCATCTTCCTGCAGGCAAAGATCCCCGACCGCTGGACCTCGTCCACCATCGTCTCCATTCCCAAGAAGGGCGACCCACTCGACCCCAATGACCACCGCGGCATCTCGCTGATCAACACTGGCCTCAAGATCGTGTCCAAGATCGTCGCTGCTCGCCTCAACGATCTCGTCGAAGCCAACGACCTGCTGGTGCACGAACAAGCAGGTTTCCGCCGCCGCGAGGAGTGCCCCGCTCAGATCTGTGCGCTCATCGACATCATCCAGCGTCGCCGTGCAGTGGGCCTGCCCACCTATGCTGCCTTTGTTGACCTGCGCAAGGCGTTTGACACTGTGCCCTTCGAGGCCCTGCTCTGGAAGCTGGAACGGCTACAGATCCCTCCGCGCATGCTTGCTTACCTGCGTGCTCTCTACACCAACCCCACAGCCCGTGCTCGCGCGGGCGCGTCGCTCTCAGAGTCCTTCCCGGTCGAGCGCGGCGTCCGCCAAGGCTGCCCCCTCAGCCCGATCCTGTTCAACCTCTTCATCAACGACATCCTCGACGGCGTCCCCGAGATCCACATCCCAGGCGTCGCCCAAGCTGGCAACGGCCGAAACAAGAAGATCCGCGGCTTGCTCTTTGCAGACGACCTTGTCCTGCTGTGCGAGTCGCCCGCTGCTCTCACCGCTGCCCTCACCTTGGTCGTCGACTGGGCCAAGAGATGGGAGATGTCCTTTGGCGTGTCCAAGTGCGCCATCCTCCGCTTTGCCTTTGATGATGATCGCCCTGATGACCCTCTTGACCCCGATGACCCTCCCGACCCCGATGCCCCTCGCCCTCCCCGTGCCCGTGCCCGTGCCCGTCCCCTCCCTGCCCATCCTGCCCCTCCAGCCCCGCTCCTCACCATTGACGGCATCCAGGTGCCGATCAAGCACGAGTACGTCTACCTCGGCGTCACCATCGACGACAAGCTCACGTTCAAGCCGTGGATCAACGCCAAGGCCAAGTCGCTCCGCAACGCGGTCGCCTCGCTGCACCCGGTCATCACCAACACCAAGCTGCCCATCCACGTCCGGCTGCGTGTCTTCAAGGCATCGGCCCTCGGCGTCGCCGGCTACGGCCTCGAGGCTGTCGGCTCCAAGCGCACGCTCCTCAACCCGCTGCAAACCATCATCAACAACGGCGTCCGTCTGATCTGCAAGGCTCCTCGCTCGGTTCCCGTCGCCCCGCTGCTCATCGAAACAAGCGTCTTCAGTGTCGATGCCCGCGCCGTCGATGCTCGTCTCCGTCTGTCCCGCAAGGCCCGCTCGCTCCGCACCCCGCTCGCCCTCCTCTCCCAGCACCACAACACCGAATTCACCGCCCGTCGCCATTACTGGACTCGTGTTTCTCGCCTCCTGTTCAACCGTCTCAACCTCTCCGCCTTTGCTCCTCCTGTTGCCCGTAACGACCCCCTCCCCACCTTCTCCATCCTCGACCGCACCAACCTCCGTATTGCCCGTACCAGCCTGCTTTCCCCCAAGTCCGATCTCGCCACCGCCTTCTTCGCCCGCCAGTTCACAGACATCAGCTTCGCCAACTCCCCTTGCTTCGGCTACGACCTTGCCGATGGCGTCCGCACCCTGCTGCTCGCCCGGATCGACGGCCTATGGACGCTCAAGTTCGCCCTCCGCCTCAACCTCCTCGCCGCCAACCACCCCTTCACCGACGGCTGCTGCATCCTCTGCAACCAGAGCCTGAACGGCACCCACGAGTGGGCTCACTTTGTTGTCAGCTGCACCGGCCTCGCCATCCAACGTGACGACGCCAATCTCGCCCCATTCATTGCCCAGATCTCAGAAGCCATCGAACACAAACTCCCCGAATCCAACGATCCCGCCGCTCTCGCCGCGCTCGGCTACGACGACGATCTTCTGGCTACGTTTAGGACCATCCGAGTATCTACAAGAATCGACCAAGTGTACATAACGCTCCTCGGCGGAGGAGCTCTATCCGGTGTTGCGGACATTACAGAGTCTTGGCTCTGTGGTGACCAGCAACAAGTCAATGCACCTGGAGACGTGCGTCCACTCGCCTCGCGAATGTGCGCATTTCTTCAGGCTGCCCATGGTGTGTTCCAGCGTACTTTATGGATACATCACCATGGACGTGTCGGACCAGGGGGATGACATAACTGAGGGATCTACGCACGGCCTTAAGCTCGAAAGGGTATGGCATCTAGTGTCTTGGGGACTGGGAATCTTCTTGGAATGAACTTTGGCATCACCTAAAAAAACATCGCCCCGCTCTCTCTGTCCCGTTGCGCTGCACAGCTCGCTCGCTGTCTGGCTGCCAACTCGAGCGCGCTCTCTGGTCACACATGCAGCGCGCTGCAGAGCAGAAGGGATCCTGCGAGATTTGTTGTCTGCGAGCCAATGCCATGGCTGGTGTGGACGTGCTCTCTGAGCCGTTCAACGTCAGGCGAGGCGTCCGCCAAGGCTGCCCGCTCGTCAGTTTCTCTGTCGGGCTGGACTCTGTGCTGCTGTTTGGATGCGAGACTCGCGACGAGATGCCCGTGGGACTGCTGCTGCAGAGCGGCAATGTGCTGGTGATGGCTGAGCTTGTGTGACGGGCATTCCACGGCGTGCTGCTTGTGGTGGATGGAACAGCGTCTGCGTATCTGGCTGACGACGCAGGAGCAGATGGCGATGGATGGGCCGAGTGCGGGCGGATCATGGCACACACGCGGCTGCATGTGGATGTGCGGCAGGTGCTTCCCGTGGCTGCTCAGTCTGCTGCGCTGTCCGCCAGCCGAGCCACAACGACCGCGGTGCACTCGCACGCGTGCCTGCTGCAGCCAACGCGACTGATCTTGCCAAGATCACAGCGACGACAACGACAGCAACACAGGCAGCCGCAGCAGCATGAGCACACTCGGCAGCACGCCTGCACATAAAGCAACCACACACGGCAGCATCCACGCCATGCTTGCTGCTCGCCAGGCGGCTCCTCCATCGTCCTCTGTGCCTGCAGTCTTCCAGCGGGCTGTGGCCGACTCGCGGGCCATGCTCGCCGCCATGACGCTCTCGCAGGTGCTGCCTGCCCACACCGGCTGCGTCAACTCGCTCGCCTGGTCCGAGGACGGCAACCTGCTGCTGACTGGCTCGGACGACCTGCACCTCGCCATCTGGCGCTACGTCCCTGGCGGCAGCAACCCCGCCTTCAACCCGCCGCCATCGACACACTCGCCCCATAGTGCGTCACCGTCAAGACCCTTGCGTCGAGCAGCCCGCGACAGCACTCTCCCGCCACAGACCACCGGCTGCCCGTCCAGGCTCGTGTCCAGGTTCCCCACCGGCCACAGTGCCAACATCTTCTCGGCCATGTTCATGCCGTCGACCGCCAACTCGGTCATCGCTTCAGCAGCAGGTGACGGCCGTGTCCGCATCTTTGACGTGCACTGGTCTCTCGGATCTGCCACGCCAAAGCCCCGCTCAACATTCACCTGCTTCACCGATCGTGCCAAACGTCTCGCACTTGAGCCAGGCAACCCGCATCTGCTATGGGCATGCTCCGAAGACGGCACCGTGCATCAATACGACTTGCGTCAGCGGCATGACTGCACTCGCGACGGATCATGCACGCCGTTTATCCGGTTTGGACAGTCGCTCAACTGCGTCACCATGAGCCAGGCGTTTCCTGCGCACATTGCTGTTGCGGGCGATCATCCAGACGCTGTGCTGTTTGATCGGCGGTTTGTGACCAGGGCTGTTGCACGGTTCAGACCCAGCGATCCGAGCGTCACCGACACTGGCCATGTCACGGGTCTGGCTTTCAGTCGCGATGGGACGGAGCTGGCTGGCAGCTGGTCCAACTCGTACGTGTACCTGTTTGGCACGAGCGGCGAGGATGGGCCAGAGTTTGTGCGGCGCGGTGACGATGCCAGTGATGGCAGCGGCAAGCGTCGTCGGTCATTTCAGTCGCACTACACGTCAGCTGCCTCGAGTGATCGCAAGGGTCGTGGCCGTGGGATTGTGTCGCATGCCAGCAATGCAATGCAGCGCACCGAGAGCCCATCCAAACATCGCCGGTTGGAGGAGCATGACGAGGATGGCGAGGGTCGTGTCAGCGATGACGATGATGATGGCGAGGAACAGCCCTCCTCAAAGCACGACAGCATCGAGCAAGGGGATCATACCGACACGGATCATTTGTTCATGGACGCTCCCGTGCATGATGCCAAAGCCGTGTTTCGTGGACACTGCAATGTGCAGGCGAGTCTTGTGTCTCCAACTTGCAATGTATGCAGCACTGAGTTCTGATCTCTCGACTGACTGCATGCGCAACCAGACGGTCAAGGATGTGTTCTTTGTTGGCGGCAATGACTCGTATGTGGCGTCTGGGTCGGATGACGGATCGGCATACATCTGGAACAAGAAGACTGGCAGGATTGTGCAGCTCCTGCATGGCGACTCGGACGTCGTCAACGTAATCGCACAACACCCGACACTGCCTGTCATTGCAGTCTCTGGCATTGACGACACGGTCAAGCTGTTTGAGCCTCTTCGGCCGCTTGAAGGCCAGGATCTGCCAGTCGAGTCTGAGCACTGGGACGCTCGGCTCGGGTTTGACAGCGACGCAGTTGTTGCAGATGTTGCAAGGCGGCGAGATGCAAGGATTGCTGCTCTGCGACGCGAGCATGCACGTCGATCTGCTCGGCAAGCTGGACGGCATGGCCCTGTTCAGTCAACATCAAACTGGCATGTCGAGGATCGCGAGGATGAGCCAGACACGTTTGCTGAGGCCAGCACAGACGCGCATGACGGCAATGCGGCAGACCAAGCGGATGACCAGGAAGACTCTGACAGTGACAGGGACGAGAGCGGCGATGCCGAGTCAAGCCGCCACTATCCCGACATGGGCAACACGCGCTCATTCACGCCGTCCTTCACAACGCCATTCCCGTCCTTCTTCTCCATCATTCCACCCACTGCACACCCTGCTCGTCGCACATCCATCCTCAGCACTACGCCAATCTTTGACAGCCTGCCGCCATCCACAAGTGTCCTGCAACACGCACCAGCCATTGTGGCCGAGAACGAGACACGGCGACGGCGCGGTATCATGAGCCGGTTCATCTCACGCAATATGTTTCTGTCGCTTGTGGAGCATGGGTTTACTGCCGACAACTGTCATGTGCAGTGATTCAGGCTGCATTTCCATTCACATCTGCAGACTTGCTTCTTGCATTGCTTGCAATGAACCATATGTACGTAGGCTTGGTGGACGACAGGTTGTGTATTTCAAATTATCAAAGCTGAAGAGCAACAAGCAAGTTGGAAACAAGACATAGAAAGCATCACGAGAACTTGACCGACAGGTTTTTGTTGATGGGCGAGTCGTTCGGAATGGACACGGACACGGATCCCGGGGCTGCAGCACCTGTCACGCTGGCTTGTCCGCCAGTTCCCGCGTACTGACTCGCTGGCCGCGACGGTAACGGGCTCTCCGTTGACGTTCTTGGCACCGCAGATGACGGTCGCGCACTGCTGCCACCGCCGCCACTACCACCAAGAACACTCTTGTACAGCATCTGTGCAATCACTGGCAGCAGCTTGTCGCCTTGTCCGAGCTTGACGTCTCCTTCGCGGACGCGCTTCAGCAGCTTTGGGAACGTGTTGAGGAACAGCATCTCAAGCACGTGCTTGCGCGTATCGTCAAACACGCCGATCGTAACCGCTTTGGAGTCAAACAGCTTGCGCACATTGGCTCTGATCTTTTGAGGGATATTGAGCTGTGTGCAGCATCGTGTCAGTGTCAGCGTGAGTCCGCGACAGAGTGAGCAGTGAGAGGATGCTGACCTCCATGCGCGCACTGGACCGCAGGTACCGATTGAAGATACTCTGATACAGATGCTCGACCTCTGTTGGCACCATGGCTGCGCGATCAAGACCCTTGACCCACATGTTCAGCTCGCGCATCTCGAGCTCGAACAGCGTGTTCTCGGTCTCGTAGTCGGATGCCGCCTGCTCTTGCATCTTCTTGAATAGGGCAGGCGTTGTCATGGCACGCTCGAAATGGTCCTTTGAGCTTGACACGGCGGTCGAGAGGAAGGCTTCGTCTCTGAGCGTCGTGTACAGCGGGTAGAGGATGGTGGCAGTGTGTGTGATGACTGGGATGCCAATCAGCCAGAGACCTGCTGGGAATGATGCCTGTGCATGTGTCAGTGTATGAGGATGCCAGTCAATGCAGGATGCTGGTGATGAGGAGAGAGAGACATACCTCGCGCGCACTGCCTGGCATGTAGGTCCATACGAGAAACACAGTAAACACGGGGATGCCGCCAAAAGCGATCGGGTACAGCATGGGCAGCACCTCGTAGTCGTTGGGCAGCTGCTTGACACGCCACAATGAGGTTGGCACGAGCACGTAAAAGAACGACCCGACGAGCACCCACAGCGGCACATACTCCCACCCGTCGCGGCATCCATTCACATCTGCCACTGGCAGCACGCGCGTCACGCTCGAAAAGTACGTGATGCTGAGCGTGATGGCTGTGATCATGGCCAGACCGAGGATGATCACAGACGCGAGGACCTTGTCGTAGAGATCGAGACGGATACGCAGCTGCATGGCTGTGCCACTCAGTCCCTTTTCCATGTCAGCGTCCCTGTTGTCCTCGCCGTTGGGGTCATAGAATCCAGCCGAGTCGACCTCCTTCTTGTCCGACTCTTTCTGGTTGTCGCCGCCACCTGGTGCTTGACTGACGGCATTGCTGGGGCGAGTGCTGCGCATGTTGCGACGGAACGCTTCCGTGAGACCCTCCTCGTCTGCTGCTTTGGTCAGCCGGGCGATCTTGGCGCGCAGAGCGAGCAGCAGGATGGTGAAGCCGATGCTGAGTGCCCACAGGTCCACACCACAGAGCACGTACTTGCTCGCGGTGTCTTTCCGCCTGCATGTCAGTCTCTCTCTCTCTCTCTTGGCTAATGCACAACCACACTGCGCAGCACGCAACCGCTGCTTACAGTAGATCTGAGACACGAGCACAATGAGACCGCCCCCAGCTGCGATGAGCGTGAGCCGCACTGATGTTATCTCAACAGAGTAGTATGTGGAGCGTCTGGCGTAGATCATGGTCGTGCCAATATAGAATAGCAGGTACAGCGATCCGACGATGCCGATGCCCAGTGTGTATGCTGGCGACCATGCATTCGTTGTTCGCCAGTCTGGACGCACATACAGCGACGACATGCTTGCTGTGTTGGTGACTCGCTGGCCAAGTGCGTGTTTGGTCACGTCATCGCTTTCCGTCACGTCCAGATTGCATGTGGTGGCTCGTGGCCGTTGATACACGTCTGCTGATTGGTTCATAGTCACGTGATGCTACCATCTGTTCCCACTTGTGCACATCACACAAGCTGGCCGACTCCGTCGTCACATACGCAGACGCACGCTTCGCCTGCCAACAGCATCAACAGCCAACCCGTCTCTTGCTCTTCAAGTAAGCGCTCTCTTCTCCCGCTCATGCCGCCTCCCACTCTCGACTCTTTGACTAACCACTCTGTCTGCAGCAATGGCATCACCAAACGAGCTGTGGGTCAAGTTTGGCCCCTCAACCAAAAGTATCCCAATCGCCGACTGCCAGTCTGTCTCCGACTTCATCGAGGCGGTCAAGCAGTGGTACTTTTCAGACCTCGATGCCATCGGTATCAGCGATATCAGGCTTCACGCCGACTTGAGCGCCAAAGCCCTGCCCAGCAGTGCTCCTCTCGCCTCACTTCCTCCCGGGCTGGGAACAAGCGACCGTCCGATCATTGTAAAAGCCAGCCAAGTCGAACGCCAGACAATCACACCGGACGAGTACCTGGAATACAAACCGCCGGCTGCCGTATTCTCTGATGTGATCACCAACAAGCGAGCAAAGACCACAGGCTCGACGTCAAGGCCACATGGGAAGAACCCCGAGATCCTCGCAGACTGGCCTGGCTTTATCGAAGCGGCTCGGTCGTTCCGTCTCACGGACACGTCCCGCATTGAGCCTCCCGTCTTTCAGTTCTGCGACGAAGTTGACGCTGAAAAGTCCCTCGAGACGGTCATTAGCGTCAACGTTCTCTTCAAGCTAAGAGCCCTGCTGCGCCACTGTCGTTCGTCACTCATCTTCTCGGACGCCATCCTTATCAAGGATGGGATGAAGGGTCGACCAGATCACGTCCTCCATAGTGGCGGCACTCTTATGTCATTCCTCGAGGTCAAGACTGTGTGGGATGTTCCCACTCCTTCTGACAATGAGAGCATCGGGGGATGGTGGCGAAAGGAAGACCCAGTACCCAGCCGCAAGGAAACAAGCATTGTGAACTCCATCGTGCAAGTCTACGGCTACTTGGCGCACAACAGGCTCAGGTACGGGATGCTTACCAACGGCGAGGTGTTCTGGTTCTTCTGCAGACCCAATGATCACTATGCACCGACACAGCTTCTCGTGTCGCCCGCCATCTCAGTTACTGGCAACAACCCGACGCTGTTTCGCGCGATGTTCTACTTCATCAGTCTGGTAGAGGCGGGCCACTCATCAGGCATCTCGCCAACGGCAGGCGTGCTTCCGCAGGATGTTGCTCGAGCGTCTAGCAGCGACGGTGGTCCATATGCACTTCCAAGCGGTTTCGACCTGAGCCTGTACACCACTTTTCTGGGCTATGGGTTTTGTGGTGATGTTTTCGAGTACTGCGCCAGCTCTGGACAAGCGCTCGCTCTGAAATGTTGCGACATGGACAACAACGAGGACGGGTATGAGATGGCCAAAAACGAGATCAAGGTTTACGACCGCTTGACTCCCCTGCAAGGTGTCTGCATCCCCAAACTGCACTTTTATGGCGAGTGCGATCGCATGTTTGTACTTGCAACCACCAAAATCTCCGGTACAGAAACCGATCCCCTTCCGGATGAGATTGTTGAGGAGTTCAAGGCCAAGTTTGCACAGTATGGCGTTGAGCACGGGGACTACCGGCCAGAAAATGTGCTGGTTGATGAGGATGGAAAGCATTGGCTGATTGACTTTGGCATGTCAACCTTGACTGGTTGATGGACTCTGGCAAGCCGACTTTTGCCGTTGCTGTTTCTCCCAATGAATCCTGCATCGCACACCACTTGAGCATGTGAGATTCAGACGATCGATGGTCGGTGCCACTCCTTACAGCCCCCCTTGACGAGAGATCCCCATGAGGCGGCTCCTCGGCACAAGAAAGAGAGGCAGCATGAGCATTGCCAATCCGAACGCCTACAATATGATTGCTACGACGCAGGGGAACAGAGGCGTTGCGATCCACTGGAGCAGGCACGCGGCGAGTTGGTTGAGGAGCAGGTGGGCGGGTGTGCTGGAAGTGCAGCCAAGTACTGGTCCAACAGATCAGGTGCAGTCTCGCGCAGCTCGGCCTCGGAGCGGTACTCGTTGTGGTGCGGGCCGTAGCCGATGTATGAGACCACAAAGGAGCGGCGGCCATTGCGAGCGACCTTGTGGCCAACAATCGCGTCAGTCTCCCATTCAGCTGCTGCAGGGTCATCAGCAAAGGCGACTGCAGGCGGCTGAGCAGGCAGTGGCCGGCCAGGGAAAGCAGCGGCCAGATCGCGGTACAGCTTCAGCAGACGGATGTGGAACCACGGATGCAGACGATGCATGGTCGGGTGCAGAGCCAGCTTGCAGTTGAGACCATCCAGTGCGGCATTGACCTCTGTGATCGGGAATGGACCAAGCCAGTTGGGCAGGAACGCATTGGGGCGATGCGTGTCGGTGGGCCACACAATGCCGGCGGCTTGCAGCATGACCATGTCGCCGACAGCGTAGGCAGGAGCATCCCGACGGTGGCGATCGGCGTTGCGCTTCTGTCGTTCTTGAGCCTTGACCAGGTTGGCTGTGGCATCAACGCGAGCCTTGTCAATGGCAGCGAGCAGGTCGCGGACAGCAGGCGGCGACGATGCTGCAGGCTCGTGTGGCAGCGTGCGAGGCTCGAGACCAAAGGCGAGAAAGTACGGAGCATAGCCTGTCGATGCACTTGGAGCAGAGTTGAGGGCATGGACAGCCGCATCGAGCATGTGCTCCCAGTTGCTGCCACGGTGGTTGGCGTACTTGGACAGCAGGTCCTTGAGCGTGCGGATGGTGCGTTCGGACTGGCCGTCGGTCTCCTGGTGGCGAGCCGTTGCCATGACCTGCTCAATGTCCAGCGCCGCACAGAGCGCCGTCCAGAAGGCAGACAGGAAGCGAGCGTCGCGGTCCGAGACGATAGACGACGGCAGGCCGTGGCCAGCAAGCACCCATCGGTTGAGGAACAGCGCGGCAAGATCCTCGGCAGTCGCATCGCGTCGCGTCGGCACGCACTTGACAAGCTTTGTCAGGCGATCCACAATCACAAACAGAGCATCGTTGCCCTCGTCCGACATGGGCAGCAAGGCAATGTCGCACGCCACAGACTGGAAGCGGTCGGCAGGGATGGGCAGCGGGTGCAGCGCACGTTCATAGAGACCGCGACGTTCAACAAGCGCGCACTCAAGACCGCCACCGAGTCGCCGTTCCAGATCCTGCTTGCGACGGGCGAGATCAGCAGAGCCGCATGTCCGAGTCGTGCTAACTTGGTTGCAGACAGCAGTAAGTAGCGTCGACAGTGCCTCGCGCTCTCCAGACGCATGCCGCCCACTTGTTAGCCTCTCTGCCCGCATTGGCTGCAGACCGTCGGGACATGCGATCTGTCAGAGTGCCCCTTTCTTTTCACGTCCCAATCCAACCTTCCCTTACCACGACGCTTCAGGTCTTCTGACTCGCCGCTCTACTTGACGCACTCGCCAGTCTTGTGCATCTCAACCACAGCACTCGAGCATGTGTTGCACCCGCATGCTTGGCTCCCGCTTTCTCTCCTTTGCACATCCTGATTGGCCAAATGGGACACCACAGCCTTTGAGGAAAGTCGCACGCTCGCAGATGCGCGCCATTCATTGGCCGTCCAAGTTGGCAGCTGACTCTCGGCAGTCTATGCTTGGCAAGTGCTTGGCAAGTGCTTGGCAAGTGCTTGGCTCCATAGACTAGCGCATACAAAAAGGCGGCGTCACTGCCCTTTGCTCACAACCCATCAACTTGGCAATATGAGTGCACCAGCAGACTGCGCTGTTCTCGCCCAGGCACTCCCAAAGACCATTGCCAATGGCACCGACTGTTGCATCCTGCAAACCTGGCCAACCAAGATTGGATGCACCAACGGCAGAGTGACTAGCCTGTAAGTCACTGTCTTTGCTGCCGTCTGCCTCGTTGGCTCTCATCTGCACCTCCTTGCTGACCGCAGCTTGAACGCCGCCTGTGTCGTCAATGCTTACAGCTTGCTAGTTGCTGCCAATCTGGCCGACCAACTGCCCGAGTCTTTCGGGTCGCTCACCGAGCTTGTTTCTCTGTAAGATGCACCCTGTCCATCTCCGCTGTTACAAGCATCTCACACTTGACCGCCCCACCTCGCACTCTGGCTCTTGCAGTGAAATTTCCAGCACCAAACTGGCTGTGATTCCCGACTGGATTGGAAACCTGACGAAGCTCGAGAAACTGGATCTTTCTGCCAATTATCTGACAAGCAAGATCCCTTCCTCGATCGGCAACCTCACGAGCCTGACGTCACTGGACCTCGCCTCTAACCTGATTACCGGCACGATCCCTCCTTCCCTCGGCAGCCTCACACGCCTGACGAATTTGGACCTTGACAGTAACAAGCTGACTGGTCCTCTGCCAGCCAGCTTCAGCAACCTGGCTTCTCTTGAGAACCTGTAAGTTGTTTTGTGCACGAGCAGTATTCGCAAGCAGCGAGATCTGCAGCTGACGTGCATGGTGGCGATGCTCAGGGATCTTGGTCGCAATGCCCTTTCTGGTCCTCTTGATGCCCTCAAACCCCTGACCAAGTTGATCTCACTGTGAGTCCACTTGCCATTGTGGGATCCAGACGATCCACTTGCTGACCATACAAACAGTGTCTTGACCGACAACCAGTTTGTGTCGGATCTGTCAGCACTGCCCGAAGCCCCAGGACTGTCTTTCCTGTGAGTGTGGTGTATGAGATGTGTGCAGTCTCAGTTGAAACTCACCGCATCATGTCTCGTTTGCACAGTAACATTGGCAGCAACCAGTTCACTGGCTCCATTTCAAGCCTGACTAGCCGCACGAACCTGCGCTATCTGTAAGTCGGTGGATCTATCACGCATCTATTGACTGTCCTGCTTTCTGGCTGACCCATTGGACTACCAGCCGCGTTTCAAACAACAAGCTCACTGGCTCGATCCCCGAGACCTATGGCCGTTTGACAAATCTCACTGACCTGTAAGTCTATCCAGCCGTTGCGTTGCACAATGATCTGTGCTACTGACTTTCTGACACTCTTGAATGCAGCCATCTGGACAACAACCCAATTGGCGGCTCAATCCCCGAATCCATTGGTAATCTGACTAGTTTCAGGAGCCTGTAAGTAATCCATAGTCGCATCACGGCTTTCTGCTTGTCTTGTCTGGTGCACTGAACCGAGCGTTCTGGTTCAATGCACAGGTCGCTCTCAAACTGCCAACTCTCGGGCAAGATTCCTGCATCGTTCCAGAAGTTGACTGCACTCGAGGAGCTGTGAGTCACTGCTCCACATCGACCACTCTGCTGTACACATGGCATGCCACTGACATTCGCGTGCAATCTTCATGACCACTCACACAGGCGGATCAATGACAATCCCAAGCTCGAGGGCTCCACCGGCATTGTCATCAAGGGCAGCAACTGTGACGCTCGCAACACAGGTGTCACGTTCACAGACGCCGCCACTTCCAGCCGCTGCTTCCCTCGTAAGTCACTCTCTGCTGTCACGTTTTAATGCCTGCATTGCAGAATCACGATGCATACCTACTAACACATTGCTATGCATACCATTCAGCATCGGAGCCTGTCCTACTCAAGACCGAGTACATTGTCGGCATTTCGCTTGGCTCGATTGCTGGCCTCTTTGTGATTATTGTAATCGCCATCTTCTGCCGCAGCAGAGCCAAAAAGGCTGTCGCTACGACCGCTGCTTAGGCTCATTCCATCGCCATGACACCGATGTTGACTCGCCATCCATCTGTGACTTGAAGCATTGTCAATCATAACAATACATCCACTTTACCATCCTCTGCATCCATCTGTTGGTACTGTGTGAGCACGGCCTTGCAGCAGACGGCACGCACGGCCTGTAGTGCGCATCTGTCTGCACGGTCGCTGCTCTGTTGGCAGATGCACGAGTGGCTCGCCATCTCACCGCGTCGTCGTGACACGCGTCGAGCATCGCGTTTTGCCAACAACGGACCGACCGACCGACCGACCGGCCAACTGAGCAGCACAGCGACATGCCCAACAAGCGACGCAACATCAAGCAGCCGCCTGCTGCCACGGCACCACCACCACCACCAAAAGCCACCTGCCCGTCTCGGCTGCTGCTGCCGTCACGCAGGCTGCACTCGCTGCACAGGCTGCCGCTGCCACTGCCGACTCGGCCGTCAAGACTGCGACTGCTGCGTCACCAACAGCCAGCGCAGTGTCTGACGCTGCCGCTGCTGTCCAGTCTGCCATTGCCGCATACCAGACCGTTGCTGCCGCCCTCGCTGCTCTGCACGACTCGCTGGCTGTCTCGACCGTCCCAGCCCCACTTGCTGCCCCTCCTCAGCCATCTGCGGCCGTCGTCGTCGCTCCTCCGCCGCTGCGTGAGCTGCTGCCTGGCCACAGTTGGTGGACTGGATGCCGGCCACTGTCCGTCGCCGTCTGCTCGTTCTCGCTGGCATCGATCCAGACGCAAGCCGATGGGGCACGATCCCATACGAGATCCAGCTCATGATTCTCAAGGCAGCCGGCCCGCTCACGCTCTTCGTCAACGATCTGCTCGGCGACAAGAGCAGCCTGGACGATGCGACTGTCGAAGCGCTATGGACTGATGTAATCACCCAGGACTGGCAAGGCGACCTGGATCTGCTGCCCGATGTCAATCTCTATGCAGGCGAGGTTCGTCAAAGTGAGAGTCGTCCTTCTGTCGGCATCCGGTCACTGCATGTGTCTCGGTCCATGTACCACCGTCTGTGCACTCGCTTTCCAGAGCAAGTCAGAGCAGACGACCGCGACCAGGCTGCTCGTCGCAACCACTATCAGACCGACACCAATGAGCCAGACGAACTCTACAAAGGCGGTCGCCTCCGCCACATCCCCTTGCGATACTGCTGGTTTGACCTCATCGACTTCTCGTACCCGATCGATCTTGGCTGGAAGGCGATCAAGTTTGGTTGCACAAGACTCCTCAAGCACCTTGTTGCGCACCATGGCGTTGATCTCTGCAAGTTCAAGAGTTATGGTGAATCCATGGCGATGGATATAGCTGCTTCGTTTGGCCACTTTGACATTCTCAAGATGCTGCACTATGCCGGCAACACATCGTGCTCCGATGAAGCCATGGACATCGCGGCAATGCAAGGGGCTCTGAATGTCGTGCAGTTTTTGCATGTCAACCGCACGGAAGGATGCACAGCAAGGGCGATGGATAGCGCAGCCATGAAAGGCCACTTTGACATTGTGCAGTTTCTGCATGCCAACCGCACCGAAGGATGCTCGGAGAGGGCGATGAATTTTGCGGCTACAAACGGCCACTTTGCCACTGTGCAGTGGCTGCATGCCAACCGCACGGAAGGATGCACAACGATTGCTATGGATGGCGCAGCAGCGCGTGGCCACCTCGATATGGTGCAGTGGCTGCATGCCAACCGCACGGAAGGATGCACAACAAGTGCAATGGATTGGGCAGCAGAGTGTGGAAATCTGCATGTGGTGCAGTGGCTGCATGCCAACCGCACCGAAGGATGCACTACAAACGCCATTGATGCTGCAGCTGGCAATGGGCATCTGGCTGTTGTGCAGTTCATGGTCGCATGCGGTTACCCATTCACGTTCAAGGCACTCTGTGAATCAAAGGATGACGCTCTTGTCGATATTCTGGTCGAGAGTCTGTCCCTTGCGCGTGCGATCGAGATGCTTCGTGAGGCCCGGCGCACAACAGGTCGCACCAAACTTGCTGCGCGTATTGAGCGTGCTGTTTCCAAGAAGCGGGCGTCATCTGCTGTCTAATAAAGTGCCATTGTTCAAGTGCAAGGCGTCGTCAGGCAGTCGCAGGATAAACGAAGCCTTGGGAGGGACAGACTGGCAGGGCATTGCATGCGAGATGAGCATGAGGATAGAGCATGGTGTCTAGCAGACAGTCGAGGCAGGCAAAACAGAAAGCGACCAAAAAGAAGGCGAATATCGAGACAGGGGTTGTTGAATCGGAGAGGTTGATAACCCTGTCTCTTCGGCCCTCGATATGCAGAGTGTGCCAGATATGGCTTTCAAGGATCTGTCGTCACAGCAACAGCTGGTTGTGGGATGAATGTGCTGGATGCATCGCACGACTTGCATGACGTGGATGATGGCAGTGGCAAGGATTGCGTCGATGGTCGCGTTTGTCGCTCGCAGCACACTGACGATCACACAGGCAGCCAAGCCTCCCAAGGATGGACATCGAAGCTCAAACACAAGCCAAACCATTCATTCATCAGGCTCGCCAAACAGTCTGTCTTGGAGACGCTTAACGTACGGCAGGTCGCAGTCCTCTGCGTCGCAAAACATGGCAGCACGCTGCTCCGCTGTCAGCAATTGGATGAGAAGTCGTGCGATATCGTCATCATCCGTGTATGTGATTGCCCAGTATGTGAAACCTTCCATCCGGTTGGCAAGTAACCAATGCACCACCTCCAGCTCTCCATTCTCTGCTGCTTCGTCAATGGCGTTTGCAGTGCATCCTTCCACCCGGTTGACATGCAGCCACTGCACGACATCAAGATACCCATTCTTTGCTGCCGAATCCATCGCCTGAGTCGTACATCCTTCCGCCCGATGCTCGTGCAACCAAGTGACCGTGTCCAAATGTCCTTGACTAGCTGCAAAATCCATCGCGTCAGTCGTGCATCCTTCCGCCCGATTTTCGTGAAGCCACTTGACCAAATCGAAGTGGCCGTTCAAGGCTGCATAATCCATCGCCCAAGTCGTGCATCCTTCTGTGCGGTGCTCGTGCAGCCACTGCACGACATCCAGATGACCCTCCTCTGCTGCCCCATCCATCGCGTCAGCCGTGCATCCTTCCGTCCGATGCTCGTGCAGCCACTTGACCGTGTCCAAATGTCCGTGACTAGCTGCAGAGTTCATGGCACTGGATGTTGCTATTCCGCCTCTGGCCGACAGCATCTTGATGACATCAAGAGACCCATAACGTGCAGCATGGTCGATACGGCTTTTAAGGGAAGTGTAGCCGATTTCCTCGACCGCCCCCAGCGGGATGAGATCGTTGTCCAGCATGTACTCGAGGAACGCCACGTGATCGCCTTCTGAGGCTAGAGCGGCGAGACGCTCGTGTGACAGGAGCGGAAGACTGTCGAGCCACATGTGCCGCATGGGGATCGTGCATAGATCATGGCGGATGCTGGTGAATCGGTGTTTCTGCGGGTCGTAATCGGTGAGGCATGCCCACAGCCAATGGAATATGCTGCGGCTGCTGACATGTGCAAAGTCCTCGACATCCAGATAGACGTATGGTAGCAGATCTAGATTGCCCTGCCAGTCTTGCTCGAAGCCATCGATCCACAGCGCTCTCTTGGCATCGCGGTCCATCTCTTCGACATCGAGATGGCCGCACAGCAGCTGAGTGAGCGGGCCAGCATGCAGCAGGATCTTGGCTTGCAGCTCGTGCGGATACAGCGTCCACCAGTCGGTTGCCTTGACGGCACGGCCAGCCTGCAGCCGGGCAACCTCACTGTAGCGGCTGCTGGGCAGGTTGGCTGTGACAGCAGCATCCGCAGGGCACGGCTGTGGCTGTTGCTGCGGCTGCTCGACCAGGGTCTGTTGGTGCAGATGCAGTGGCAGGAGACGCACAAGAGCAGCGAAGCGAGGCACGAGGTCTGTGCGGCCAGCAGCCACAAGAGCGTCGTTCACAGCAGCCACAGTGTCGTGCAGCGTCTGGCTGTCCACAGCGTCGCTGCTGCCGCTGCTGCTGCGCAGTCGACCGTCTGCGTCGCCGCTCGCTGGCATCACTTGGCTCATTGCGACTGATCTGCGACGTGATGCTGAGATACGCGACAAGCGAGCATCGTGTAGTGTGGCTGATGGTGATGCTGCTGCATTGTGCATTTGCCGTCTTGACGAGTTGCACACTGCCATGCATGCTGCAGTGTCTCACAGCCCGCCTTCAGTGAAGTGGCGAGCGCCACAGCCGAGCTTGACTTACAGATGCGCGGCATTCGTGGCCGTCCATGTTCCGAGTCGCTCCACTCGACGCTTCTGGTTGCTGGACAGGACGTGGTTGGCATGCCATACGTGGCCCGCGAGCACCCCGACGGCATGAAGCTGCAGTCGCTTCCCTTTGGTTTTGATGCTGGTGAGCTGCATTTACTGG
>JAHLKH010000261.1:0-29211 GCA_025526915.1 Entophlyctis helioformis | reverse complement strand
GGATCACGTGACCGCGACCGAGCATCCGTTACAAGGTCGCACTTGGTTATGCCATGTTTACATGATTTGATACTTACAAACCACTCTTCTCAAAGAGCCTGGCTCGCAAGCCTTGACTCTTGCGTCATCCAACAAGGACATACAAGCCGCTTTCAGCTCAAGCCGCGAGGATTGCGTTCTCGACATTCTCCTCCCCGGACTCGCCTCGGATACACGACGCTTCCAGACGCCTGCAGACGCTAAGGTCCAGATGGACGCGGCTGCCAAGGCCAGAGCAGACGCCATTGCCGATGCGACTCTTGAGGCCAAGAGACTCCTTCTGGTTGGCAAGGAGCGCGAGGATTACATCCAGGCTGCGATCAAAGCCCTGCCCCCAGCGCGACCAACCAAGGCTGTCAGACTAGGCAGCATCAAGACCGATGGATACAGCGTCTCTCAGCTGACTCTGGACTTTCGCACAGACCGTCCAGAGTCGCCTCGCAGTATGTGGCGCACTTGAATGCGATGGTGCACACATTGGTTCTGACATCCGCCTTGATCTGCAGGTCCCAACGCGGCGTCTTCAGCCCAGCAACTCAGTCTTGCTGGTGATGCTCATGATCACATGGACGTCACATGTGAGTTGCTGTACCAATCCAGACGCACACTTGTTGACCACGCCGACTGACATGCCATCCACAGCCACCGATCCAGCCGACCCATCAGCCACCAAGCCATACACGCCCAATCCTGTAAGCCACTTGCATGCCAACCTCGCGCATTGGTGCACATGCACTGCACATTCCTCACTCATGCCATGGCACGACAGGGCAAGCGCAACTTTTACGCCTCGCAGCGACTGCGTGACATCATCAACGCCAACAATCTGTTCACTGACCAAGGCTACCAGACTGTTCGTGTTGTCAGCTTTGATTGGGGCAAGCGGTACCTGTATGGCGCGTCCAGCATCTTGGTCGACCTCAGAGACTTTTCGTATACGCTCGAGTCCAACTACGTGCTCTCCTCTGGCATGTTTCAAGCTGAGCGTGACCTTCAGTGGTGGTATGCATGCAATGACTCTGCCACGCGCACTCTTGAACAGGTCGGCTAACAGCACGTGGCTCTTGTGCCAGGTTTGATGACCGACTTGCCAAGGCTGCTGACATCCAGGCGGCCATTGCATTCAAGACAGCAAAGCATGTCGATCCAAACGTCAAGCCTGGCGAGAGAGCCTTTTGGGATCTGCGCTGCCATGCTTACTGCACACCATTCCTGAATGCACGGGTACGGTTTCTCTGTTTCTGGATGTCCATTGCCATGACCGCCATACTGCTTGATCGCCTGCTGATTGCACTGGATGGCATGGCATGACATGGCATTCCACAGAAGGTCAAGGCCAAGCGGTTCACCATGTGCAGCAACAGCACGTCTATTCGCGGAAACGCTCTTGAGGGCATCATGAAGCTGGCAGGATCGACCACTGGAAAGCGCGCATCTGCTGCATCTCAAGGCCTCCCTGTCGACCGAACAAAGTCGACAGAGGACAACATTCCCGTTGTGTGGGCATTTGGCATCGACTTTACAGGTCAAGGTGGCCGGCACGCTGTGTTTGAGAGGTTTCTTATCAGGCATCTGCGGTCATCTGGATATGCCTATGTGCGTCTGATGCCACGCTGTCCATCCATCCATCCATCTGTGCACCAACTGACCACACACACACACACACACACAGATCTACCGCTGCAACGAGAACCTGACCAGCCAGATGTGCCCGCAGTGCAAGCAGCGGATCCCATACGAGAACCGCACCAACCTGCGACGCTACGAGTGCATACCATGCAAGACTGTCTACCACCGCGATGTGCTTGGAGCCACAAACATCGGGATGGTCGCGCTGTGGCATCTGCTCTTTGGACACCGGCCGCTCTACTTGACACACACCAAACCTGACAGCAATCCAGCCACGCCAGAGCACCTCAAAAGCATCGCAAGAATGCATACTGCCATCAAGCTGCGTGCACAAGATGCTCCGCCTGTTGTCCCACAGCCTCAAACGCGGAAACACTTCAAGTCGCATGTGGCCTCATGGGACCAGATCAGCCTGTCCACCAGCAGCGTTCAAGACGTGCTGTACAGCAGCGTTCAAGACACGGACCATCCGTCGTCCAGCTGCGACCAGCACGCAGACAGCCTGCCCTCAAGTCACTTGACCTGCATCCCACACAGTGACTTGTTTGACTACCAACTCTTTGAATCGGGGCACCTCCCGATCGACCTAACGGGTCACTTTTTCTAACGATAAAGGTGAGCACCTTGTTGGATGTGCCTCGCTCGCCTGTCGTCGCATGCTCGTTGCTGACTCGAACCTTCCATCGTGTGATATGTGGGCTTGCATCCGTCGCCTCTCTGGTCGAATTTTATTCCAAAATCCTTGGTAATTGTATGAATATCGGGCCGAAGTTTGGTTCACAACAACACAAACAACAACACAAACACCAAGAAACCAACAACCAACTTTTTTTTTCGAGTTGCCTTCACTCAGGCCAACACTTCCACCTCCACCTTCAAGACCTCGTCGCAATGGCAGGCTCCAAAAAGGCAAAGGGCCTCGGCCGTGCGCTCATCCGCTCTCGCTTCAACAACTCGTCGACGCCCGTGCACGTCAACCCCGATGGATCCATCCGAGTGCGTCTGCTCGTCTTGGTGCCGATGCCTGCCTTGGCGATGTCTGCCCCGCCTGCCCATGTGCCAGCAGGCCAACCTCGCTTGCTGACCCGCCTGGCCTGCGCAATCGGCGTGGATGGCCGCCTGCCCGCCTGCCCGCCTGCAGCACACGACAGACATCAACGACTCGACCACCAACTGGGTCAACATGCAGTCCATCACCCAGGAGAACGACCTCGACGCCTTCCTGTCCACGGCCCAGCTGGCCGGCACCGAATTCACGGCCGGTGCGTGATTGCCTGCTGCCAGTCATCCGCCCTCAGTCGAGTCATCTGTCTGCAGGTGTCTGCCGGTGTGGCTTGCTGGCGCTGCTGGCACTTACCGCCGCGGATGCCCACTGCCGCGGATGCCTGGTGCACAGCTCCCCCCAGCCAACGATCGTCCGCTGACATTCCATCGTTGTTGGCACAGAGCGCCTGAATGTCCAAGTCGTTGGCTCGCTCGGCCTGCCGGGCAACTCGTACTTGAACCCGTTCCTCCTGACCCCCGAGAAGGAGGCAGAGACGCTGGCGCTCCACGAGGAGAACAAGGACCGGCTGACGGTGCCGCGCCGCCCAAAGTGGACGCGCACCACCACCGCCGAACAGCTCAAGCACGCCGAAAACGACTCGTTCCTCGACTGGCGTCGCGGCCTCGTGTTCCTCGAGGAGGAGCAGGGCCTCATCATGACCCCGTACGAGCGCAACATCGAGGTGTGGCGCCAGCTGTGGCGTGTCATTGAGCGGTCCGATCTCGTCGTGCAGATTGTCGATGCCCGCAACCCCATGCTGTTCCGTTCAAGCGATCTCGAGAAATACGTGCACGAAGTCTCGCCGCTCAAGAAGAACCTGCTGCTCATCAACAAGGCCGATCTCCTGACCACAGAGCAAAGGTGTGCTGTTGCTGTTTGTTGCTGCTTCCATGTCCCGCATCCCTTCGCTCACCTCGTCTGTCTGCATTGACAACCACGCCGCAATGGACAGAGAGGCCTGGGCAGACTACTTTGACAAAGAGGGCGTCCGATACACGTTCTTCTCGGCCGCACTCGCCAAGCAGCACATGGAAAAGGTGCTGGATGCCGAACGCCGCGCTGCTGAGCTTGCTGCCGATGTCGCCTTTGTCAAGAACATGAAGAGCGCCAACTCGGACAATGACGACGAGGAAGAGGAGGAAGAGGAGGAGGAGGAGTACATCGAGTATGCCGAAGAGGAGGTGGACGAGGACGATGCCGAGCTGGACTACAGGTACCAGGAGTCGCTGCCAGAGCGTATCCGCATCATTGATGCCCACCAGCTTGTCGACCTGCTGCTCAAGGAATGCCCTACGACCACGCGTACGGACGGTACGCGAAGATAGCCTATTCTGGATCGCCCATCACAGCCATGTGCTGACTCTGACGCCTGGCCTGGCTTGCATGGACAGACCCCAATGCAAAGATCAACATTGGCTTTGTTGGATACCCCAACGTCGGCAAGTCGTCTACCCTCAACGCGCTTGTCGGTGCCAAGCGAGTCGCTGTCGGCTCCACGCCCGGCAAGACCAAGCACTTCCAGACCATCCACCTGTCGGACAATCTCATTCTCTGTGACTGTCCCGGTCTCGTGTTCCCGTCGTTTGCAACCACCAAGGCCGAGATGGTCATCAACGGAGTGCTGCCCATCGACCAGCTGCGCGAGTATGTCGGACCCACCGGTCTGGTATGCCAGCGTATTCCCAAGTACTACCTCGAGGCGCTGTACGGCATTGTCATCAAGACGCGCAACGTCGAGGGCGATCTCGTCGACCGCCAGCCGACTCCCGAAGAGTTCCTGTCCGCCTATGCCAGTACGTCTGTCCATCTCAGCGCACTCTTCCTTTGTGTTACAGTGCACGTGCGGGACGGTGCAACAGTCTCACACGCTGCCCCCACCCACTCCCGCCGCCCACCACTCCTCTAGTCATGCGCGGCTTTGCCAAGTCGAGCCAAGGCAATCCTGACGAGGCACGCGCCGCGCGCATCATTCTCAAGGACTATGTCAACGGCAAGCTGCTGTATGTGCACCCGCCGCCCAACGTCGACGGCACGGCGTTCAACCGCCAGCTGTACGAGGACGAGCGCATTCTCCGGAGACACATCAAGAAGCTCAACCTGTCCGACCTGCATGCCAAGGCCAATCTGACGCTCAAGGAAGAGCATCAGCCCGTGCGGTTCCAGGTGTGTGTGTGTCTGTATTTGCATCCTTGCTGTGCCGTCGGGGATCGGGCTTGCTGACGACAAGCGGACTTGCCCATGACAGACGGCCGACGGAAGCATGCCCGCTAGCAAGAGCCAAGCCAAGACGCTCGGCATGCCAGCAGTCGCAGCCATTGCAGGTGGCTCCAGCGCCAAGGCCATCGACGTGTCGTTTTTCATGACCAACACCGTGCAAGCGCGCACAGCGGGCAAGGCGGCGTCGCGCGACTTTACGCGCACGAAGCTGTACCCGCACCAGAACATGCTCACCAACGATGCCAAGCCGGCCGGCCCCAAGACGCCGGCTCCGTTGGCAGACTCGGGCACGGCGGCGGCATTGTACGGCACCGGCGCCGGCCTGCCTGGCAAAAAGTCGCACAAGAAGGGCAAGAAGGCTGTCAAGTCGCGCACGCAATGGACCAAGGACGATCTGTAATGGCTGTCTTGCGCCTCCCTCTCCCTCTCCTCCCTCCCTCTCTTACTTTCTCCCTCTCCTTCTCTCTCCCCTCTCCCCTTCGTTATCCTTCTTTCTCCTGTATTGCCATGGTCGGTTTGCGGTGCAAGTAAAAACACGTTGAATTCAGGTCACCCCAAGCTAGATACCATGTGTCAAGCAGCATACAGCACGCAGCATATCCCCGTGTGCAGACGAGACTAGTGGGCCGAGCCCTCGACAAACTGCGCGGCATCTTCGCGCGTGATGCTCTGGATACGCGATACCTTGTCCGAGAACGTGACGCCATAGAAGCGGTCGGCATGCTCAAGGAGCTCAGCACGGAACGTGGTCGTGATGAACTGCGCGTCGTCGGCGAGCGTGTGGATCATATCGGCGACCGCCGTGCGGTACTGCGCATCGAGGGCCGCGTCGATCTCGTCAAACAGGTAGAACGGCGCCGGGTCGGACCGCTGGATGGCAAAGATGAGGGCGAGCGCCACGAGCGACTTTTGGCCGCCCGACAGTTGTGCCATGCGTAGCCCTTCGTCGGACTTTGAGTTGAACGACACGTTGATGGCGATGCCCGTGTACTGCTCGATGGTGCTCGGGTGGCGCCGGAGCTCCTGGCGCCGGGCAGGGTCCAGCGAGTCGTCCTGTGTGGCCATCATGGAATCGCCCTGCTGTCATCGCAGCGTGTGAGTCGGTCTGCAAACAACAACCCCACCGTGGGGGCATGGACACAGAGGAAGAAGGAGCACACTCACATCGGCATCCACGCGGCGCTGCATGACAAGCCGGCCAATGCCGCCAGGCACGATGCGTTCCCAGACATCCGCAAAGTGTTTGGCAACCAGGCTGAACGTGCGCTCGATCGCCTCGTCTTTGCGCTGGTCCAGCACGCGGATGAGGTCCTCGATCGCATTGTGCGACTTGTCCAGATCTGCCTTGCGACCCTGCAGCGTCTCCTTCTGCTGCGCAAAGTTGCTGTACTGTTCATACGCCTTTTTGTTGATATGGCCAAACGTCTTGAGCGCCTCGTTGACCTTGTGGAGCTCCTTGACCAGCTGGCGACGGACAGAACAGCAAAGAGTGGGAAGAGTACAAGCCGAGTGCGTTAGCCGGTGCGTCAACCATGTAGTCGCACAGTCACCCATGAGCGAGTCCACCCACCAGCTTGGAGTTTTCCGTCTGGTACTTTTCAAACGCCTCTTCGGGGAGCACGCCGAGCTCGCGGATGTGCCGCAACGCGTCCTCCTTTTGCTGCACAAGCACGGCCTTGCGCGACATGAACTTTTCAATCTTCCGGTGCTGGCGGTCCATGGCGCGCGTGCACTCGGCCTGCTCGACACGCAGCTTCTCAAGCTTGTCGCTGTGCTCGCCGATCTTGGCCTTGAGCGTGTCAAGGTCCTCGTCAATGACAACGAGTCGCGAAATCGAGGCCGCGAGGAGTGTGGCTGTCTTGTCCAGCTCGGCGTCATAGTCGTTGGTGGCTGATGGCATGTCCATGTCGCCCTCATCCACGTCCATGTTGGTGGCGCTGTCCGTTCGAGACATGCGTGCGTTGCCGCTCTGCAATTCTCGAGCTTGGCCACCAGGTTGTCGTGGCGACGCTGGAGGTTGGACTTGAGCTCGATGGTGAGCACGTTCTTGCGGCTTTCCAGCATCGCACGCTGCTCGACAACACGGCCCAGCTCGGTCTGGATCTGGTCGACCTGGCCGCGCAGCTCGGCAAGACAGCTCTGCTCATCAGCCGACAGCTGGCTATGCAGAGGCGAGCCCACTTCCTGCTCGTAGCTGGCAATCTCGGCCTCGAGCGTGGCCACACTGCTCTCCAAGGCAACAAGTGACCGTTCCTGTACAAGGAAGCGGCAGACTGTGTCAGCCAAGCGTGCCACACGAGCACAGCAAAGCCAGCCGGGCAACTCAGCAAACATACGCGCTTAAGCGTAACGTCACGCAGCTCAGCCTCCTCGCGACTCTTGGTCTGGATGAGTGCAGCCAGTGGATCACGCGCACCGATAGCCTCGCGACGCTTCACGTCCAGCTGCGAGATCCGGTGCCGCACGTCCGTCACCAGCTGGCTGTCTCTGGCAATCTCAGCCTTGACCTTGGCCAGCTCCTGTTCCGTCTGCTCCAGCGCCGTCTGTGCTGCCATCATGCGCTGAGCAGCCTCGAGCCGCGACTGGCGCGTGTCACGGAATCCTCCCGACAGTGCACCCTTGCGGTCTGCACGGTCGCCGTCAAGCGTGACAGCCGTCAAACCGTGGCTCCGCGAAAACGACGACGCCAGCTCAAGCGACGGGCAAATGACGGCTTTGCCAAACACTTGCATGAACGCCTTGTTGAACATGGGGTCGAACACCAGCTTCTCGATCATGGGAATGGCCTGGTCGCGTGGCGGGTAGGCTTGCTCGCGCGGATTGAGGCGGTTCAGCGGCATAAACGTCACCCGGCCGCCCTGCTCTGCCGTCAGCGCCTCGAGGAGAATCGTGGCCGTCTGGTCATTGTCGACAACCACATGGAACAGGCTCGTTGATGCAATGACATCGACGGCTGTGCGGTACCGGTCGTCCACCGTGAACAGCTCGTAGAGCGGGCCATAGACACCGGACAGCTTCTCGCGCTGGGCTATGCGCTTGATGGAGCTCAGGCCCTTGGCGACGGAACGGTCCATGGAGCCCATCAGCGTGCGCTCGCATTTTTGCACCGTGTCTTGGGCATTGGCCAGACTGGACGTGTGAGCAGCTTCTTCACGCCACAGCTGCTTGCGCTTGGTCTCGAGCTCCTCGCGCTGGCGGCCAAGCGCTTGGATCTCCGCTGTAACGGTATCCAGTGTTCCCTTGCCCTGGCTCAGCTCGGTCTTGGCAGCATCGACTTGGGCAGAAAGAGCAGCAGCGCGCTCATTAGCGCTGGCAATGTCGTCCCTGAGTCCCTTGGCTTGTGCAATCTTCTCTTGCATAGAGCCGCGCAGACTGGCAATGGTTCTGCGCAGCCATTGGTCACGCTCACGGGCATTGCGGAACTGTGCTGATCGGCCTGCCTTGGCCTGCAGCGTCTTGAGCTCCAGCTGGCTCTGGTCAAGTCTGCTCGGTCGGCACGGCACTTGTCAGTTTATGCCCTCTGAGAGGAATGCGGTCAAAAGATCGCATTACTCACCGTCCCTTGAGCTCCAGCTCTGCTGCAGTGGTTGCATGGAACTCGGGCGTGACCTTGTCCAGCTCGTTCGTCTTGGCCTGGATCTGACGCTCAAGTTGCGCAATCTCTGTCTGCAACTCGACCTGCAATGAACCAGCACCATTGCGGTTGAGTACCGTGACCACAAGCAACGATCCATTCGCCAAGCTAAACGCGAGCCTGACGCACCTGCTTCTCGGCCTTGGTGCGGGTTGTCTCCTCCAGATCCGCAATCGTCATCTCGAGGTTGGTCTTGTTGCGGAGGTACTCTTGCCTGTCGTCATCAACGTGCTGACGCTCGGCGACAAGCAGCTGCACCTCCTTCTCGGCCTTGGCAATCTCATCCTCCAGGTGCTGGATCGATCCCTCGCGGTTGTTAAAGTCGTTGAACTGGGCCATGGAGCCCTCAACCTCAAGCTGGCGCGTGTTTTCAAGATCAGCAAGCGCGTCGGCAGCCTGCTTCTGCTCGTGGAAATAGATGGCGTACTCGAGACAGCGACGCTCGCGTTCGGCTGTCTGGTACTCTTGCAGCTCTTTCTTCTCGTCCTCGAGCTCGTTCAGCCGCTCGTCAATGTACGTCAGCAGCTCGTCAATCTTGCTCTGCTTCAGCTCTGTTATCGCGCACGATGCATGCCAACGAGAAGGGGGTTAACAGCTGCATGGATGCAGTCTGGCAACCCATGGATTGGCTGCTTACTGGTCTCTTCCATGATCTTGAGACTCTCTTGGCGGCGTTGCTCGTACACCTTGGTGCCAGCGACTTCCTTGAGCAGGTGCAGGCGTTCGTGGTCCTTGGCGTTGGTCAGGGTGGCAATCTACATCCAAAAGCAACTCTTGTGAGTGGACTGATTGTGAAAGCGACGAGGCGATCCAGAGACTCACACGGCCCTGTGGCACGATATAGTATGGATTCGACCGAGAGAAGCCAGCCGACTCCAGCAGGCTCATGACCTCGGATTTCCTGTGCAGTTGATATGCGTCAGCCACAGCACCAGATATGGGACGAGATGCAATGACGAACGTCACGCTCTTGCGGTCCAGCGAGTACTCGTCCTTCTTGAGGCCAATGGTGCGTCTCAAGACAACCTCGTCTTTGCCAGTCTGCAACGAGTGTGCTGCTGTTAGCGGTCTTGAATGCCTCGGGATCAGATGCCACGAAGGGACTTACAGGAAAGCGGTTGTCTGTGTTGTCAAAGACAATCTCGACATATGCCGAGATGGTGGCCGCACCGCTTCCTTCCTGTCGATCGGCACAGTGTCCACCAAGGTGTGAGCATGTGGCCGTGCACAGCAGGATCCAAGGCAGCGGACATACATGCAGCAGCGACTGGCGCTCCTCTCTGGTCATGGTGTTGTAGGCGTCTCCGAGGACGAATCGGATGGCTGCGAGGGCGGCAGAGACCGGCACGGCCACGCCATGTCCACGCCATGTCCACACCGTCGTTAGTCGGGGCGAGGCAGACGCCGTGAGACAGGCGAGACCCACCCCAGAAGAAGTTGCTCTTGCCCGAGCCGTTGCGGCCGACTGGCGCACGAGACAGGGTGATGCAGGGACATGGACGCTGCGTGAGACAGACGCAGTGCGGCGTGAGGCAGACCGCAGGCACAGCCAGCGGGCAGCTCACCAACAGCGTTGTGCCGCGGGCTGAACGGCTCCATGGTCGTCTGGTCCTTGTAGGACTTGAAGCCCTGGATGAGGATCTTGGACGTTGGCCATGTGCGGTGTCAGCCAAACGTGCGTGTGTATACGGATGGGTAGCTGTGCGAGAGGGCGGCGATGGCCGGCAGCGCAGACGCCCCTGCGTGTCTGTCTGTGCGTGTCTGCAGGCCGGCCGGCCGTCCCGCTAGCACTACGTCTCACCTGCTTGATGTGCATCGTGCTGCTTGAGCCTTGCGGACGATCGGACAAGTCTGTAAATTGGCTGGCGGGCGGACAACCACAGATCGTGCTCAGCGTCCAGCCCACCGCCCGCCAGTGCACACAAGAGAGCGTTTATTCGCTCGGCCGCACACACGGCAGTCACTTCCAGCCGGGTCTCTTGACGATCACAGCCACGCCTCGACGTTGACTTGGAGGGCCACCCAACACGATCAACGTCCACCGCGCTCCTTTGTCTGCCTTTCGAGCTTGAGCATGTGATGCACCACCCGACACCAATAGGCATCTCTCAAACTCTGCAGTGGCACGGCAAGAGCAACGCACTGCCTGCTTGCCAACACGTACCTTATCCAACAGAGTGTATTGTCCGCCACGAGCCATTTGCAACAGTTGCATGCGTGTGTATTGATGATGTGGCCATCCACTCGCCCAACAAGCACCGCATGACTCTCTCGCTGATCTGCCGCGGCTCCCAGCCAAGGTGATCTATCCATCCTCCCTCTCATCCTCCTCCACATGCTGCTGCTGCTGTGGGCAGGCTGCCGACACGCGAGTTGGAGATCAGCTGCAGTCGCAGAACGGACAGATCAGTCAGAGTATCGCACTCGTTTGCCGCCTTGCCCTTGTGCCTGTCCTGCTTGTCCCTGGTGGCCGCCAGTCGTGGTGCCAGTGACAATCGACGACGCGTTTGACCCTGCTGCGCCAACCAGACCGCGTTGCCCACGGCCAAGGCTGCCTTTGCTCTTGTCGCTCCGGTCGTTCTCGCTGCTCTGGTCAACCACCATGCGTCGTCGCCGTCCTTGCAGCACCCCTCCAAGCCCGTCACTGGTTGTCTCGCTGTCCACCCTGCGTCGTTGCAGTGGCTGCTCATCTTCCTCGTCACCGTCACCACCACCGCCCATCGCCTGGTCGTCCTCGATCATGTACAGAACACCACGGCCACTTCCTGGGCGGCCGACTCTGGAGTATGGGTTGCGGTCGCGTTCACGTTCATCGTCGCTGTTGTCGACCTCGCCGTCGCCAGACACGGGACTCGCTGGCACGAGAATCTCTTCTTGATCCGTATGGATGCCAAGTAACGGGCGGTATTCGCTCTGCGATGCCATGACAAAGGTGCCGCTTTGGAACAACTGCGATGGCTCCGTCTCTGCCATTCGCTGCACCGACTGGGGCTGCTGTTGCGGATACTGGCTGTACTGGCCTGGTGCTGCTGGAAGCGGTGTCGCGTACATGGTATGGTGGCTCGCGTTGGCAGGGCTATGCGACATGTGGCTGCCAGGACGGCCTGCTTGGCTGGGCATGGCCGAACGACCGCGTGCAGAGTGTGGCGATTCAGTGCGCGGACCGACCTTGGGTGCTGCAGCAAGCACAATATCAACTTCAAACGAATTGCTTGTAGGCTTGCATGAGAAGCACAGCGGCCTGTAACCATTGCGATGGCAGCGTCAGCCAGACGCCAACAACACTGCGGACCGTGGGCAACCATTATGCCATCCGTACCCGCCCTCAAAGTCAAACGTGCACTTGATGGGCAGCTCGATGCTCTCTGCAAAAGCCAACACAGTCTGCAAGCCATGTCAGTCAGAGCGTGCTTCTGCTGATCGCTGCCTCGTGTACCATGCATCTCGTAGACACCTTCAAGTCCTTGAGCTCAAACGTCAGATCGCCCTCGCCAAACACATGATACAGGTCAAAATCGGTCACGTCGACTCTGATCTCTGTCTCGAGGGATCTGACAATCGTGGCTGCAACAGCGCATCAACCACAGCGCGCCACCGCCAGCACACAAGGTTAGCACCAACAGCACGGCATGGCACGGCACGCATGCAACACAACGTGACGTGTCGTGACACCCAACAAAGTACGTACTGCTGTCCGGCACAAACGTCTCTTCGTGGCTCCTGACACTGAACAGGTTCACGTCGCATGTGATGGTGACCTCCTTGAGCTTTTGCTGGAAATGGCTGAGCAGGTCGTGGATCATGCGCGGCGACGCCATCCATTGGCTGCGGCTGTCTTGGTTGTCAGAGAAGACGAGCTTGATGGGCTCGACCAGCTCGTAGTTGAACTTGTGGGTCTTCATGACACCTGGAGGGGACGGTTGGCAGCATCAGCAAGCAAGCAAGCGATCGCGTGTCAGCCACCGGGTCAGAAACGATCAGGAGCGATGCGGCAGGAGCCCAGACGGCACTTGCCAAAGCGGCAGTGGAGCTGCACTTCCAGACGCTCCTGGCCCGACTTTTCCGAAACGGGCTTGATGCGGCACTGCTGGATGCTGTCCAGATGGCTGCCGCTCTTGAATATGTTGATGAGCGGCTGTCGAGATGCAGGGGCGGCAGCATGAGCGATCAGCGGCAAGGCATGCCAGAGGGACCAACAGACAGACAAGGCGATCCCACAGTGTGCTCGGCAAGCGCACCTTGAGCAGCAGCTTGTAGCAGAGCCCAGTTGGCTGGGGATGGCCCGAGTACGACTCGAAGAACGAGTTGGCGGCGGACGGCGAGTGGTTGATCTTGATCATGGCGTAGGCAGACACGGCGGTGTTGACACAGGACATGGACAGCTGGCGGCGTGTGTGAGGGCATGGCAGCGTGAGTGTGCGGCAGCGTGAGTGTGCGGCATCCTAGGCATCCCCAGTACGAGCAGCACGAGCAGCACACACCTGGCTTGCATGGGCAAAGTCGAGAAAGACCTCTTCGTTGAACTTGGCCAGGGTCGTCAGGAAGCGAGCAAAGGCTGGCAGAGTAGGACCGTCAGGCAGCTCGTTAGCCAGTCAGCCCGCCAGTCAGCCAGCTGTGCAGCGCGTCGACACTGCGTGCACTCGAGGCCCTTACCCTTGAGGTTGGCGGCGGCAATGACGCACTCGGCCATGCTGCGTGGGATTTGCGTTGTCTGGACAAGCCGGACAAGGCGGTCTGGACAAGGCGGGATTCGGACAGCCTTCATTGCCACACACACACATAAAGCACACACATAAAGCACACACACTCCAACACGCGACGAAAACACGACGAGCACGTTAGTGGCGTCCGTGCGTGGCCTGCAGTTGGTTGAGCGTCGGCAGGTCCGGACTCTTGCTCATCTCAAACTGCACGACAAAGTCGGCCGAGATGACCGGATCCTCGGGCCCGCGGCTCGATCCGGCGCTGCCCAGATGGCCGAGGCTCGAGTTGCTGCTGATGGTGTTGACGCTGAGCCCCATGCTGCCGCTCGGCCCGCTGCCGCTGTTTGCAAGGCTGTTGCCTGCTATGCTGTTGCTGGACGCGCTGTTGGCTAGCGCTGACATTTTGGTCGGCACGGACAGCAGCGACGGCGGGAGGCCCATGCCTCCAGTGGCGGTCGACGGCGACATGGGCGTCGGCGTGATGGTGCCCATGGACGCGCGTCGGCTGCTGCTTTCGGGCGATGGCGGTGTGAGCTTGGGCTGTGTGATGCTAAATGAGGGCGACATGGGCGACAGAGGCGATGCACAGTCGCTCTCTTGTGCAGCACCTGTGCCTGTGCCCGGCGCGGCATTCGGTGCGAGCGGCGATGCTGGATCCGACGACGGATACTCTATAAACACGTCCACCATGATCGTGACGGCCGCGTCCATGACAAAACTTGGCAGCCCGCTCTCGGCACCTACTTGGCGCAGCGCCTTGTACACGTCCTTGATAAAGCACGTGTTCAGCGGGAACGCAAATTGCGTCACAAGCTCGGGCGGGTTGGTGGTCATGTCCAAGTGAAGCGATCCATCCAGCAGCGATGCCCAGAAGGGCTTGCCACCAGTAATGTCATTGAATGCGTAGTTGACGCCGACGATGATGTTGGGCATTCCCTCGGGCCGGTTGCTTGCGCGTCGTGACTTGATGCTCGGTTGGCGGGATGGGGATGATCCAGAGGTGTGGCGATGTGACGAGTGTTCTTGCAGCTTGTCCGCGTTTGAGCTCGCCAGAGGCAGAGGCTGGGCTTGAGAAGTGCTTTCGAGGCTTTGATCAGTCTTGTTGGTGAGCGTAGACGAGGCTGTGGCCGACGCATTCGAGCTTTGAACAGATCCTGAAGACGCAGACTGGGGGATACCGTGTGTGGAGCTGGGATTTGTGGCTGTTGTAGGCGATCCAGGCAAGGCCGACAGGCCCGATGGCGACCTTGGCATAGAGGGCGACTTGGAGAGAGGAGGCAGCCGGCCAGGCGGCGGAGCAACCTGCGATGTTTGCTGCAGGGCGTTGATGCACAGCGTTCCTCGGATGGTCTGCGTCATGGCCGACTCGTGGATCTCGCGAAGCGTGATCGCGTATCCAGTGCGCGACAGCTGGAAGGTGGATGGGAACCCCTTGGAGAAGCGGATGGTGTGCTCGCCCCGCTCTTCTTCGGCATGCAGCGACTCGAGAGAGATGCCCTCAATGTGCACAGAAGGTGCTTTGGGGTGCTTTGTCCGTGCGGTGGGCCGCACGGCCGTGAACATTTGCCACAGCCCTCCTGCAATGGAGACACGTCGCCTTTGCGCGTGCTGGCTATCAGATCCACGCTGCCTGGGCTCGTCTTGGGAGCCGCCGCCGTCATCTTCGCTGCCATCGCCACTGGAGCCGCCGTCATCGGGCTGCTCCTTTGGGGATGGCATGGGTGCCGACGAGCCGATATGGAAGGTGGGCGAGTGGCTGCTGGATCTGCGTCTGGGGATGGGAAAGTTGAGGCTGCTACGCCGGCTCCCCGTCCCGCTCTGCATTGCTGTGCCAGCTGCTGCATCGGCATTGTTTCCATCTGTTGGTGCAGTCGCTGGATCAGCGCCAGGCCCTGCACCTGGGCTGCCGGCACTGCCGTCTGCATGACTCAGATGGAGGGCGAGGGGACGAAAGACACGCTCGAGGGCTTCGCGAACCGACGAGGAGCGGCGACGAGTGCGCCACGAGGGTGTTGACGTGCCGGTCGTGCCGCTTGTCGAGAAATGGCTGGAGACGGTGCCCGTCGTACCCGTGACCGAAACGCTGGTCGCCATGCTTTCGGAAGCGGTTGTGCCTCCAGATGTGGTCGTGGTGGTGTCGATGCCCGGCAACGAAGCGGACGAGTCGCCGGCAAGATAGGCGTCGCTGGTGTTGCTGCCGTCGAGGACGTCCGCGCCAGGAGAGGAGCTGGTGCTGGCGTTGGTGTCGGTCACCGAGACGGTCACCAGGGGCGAGCCTGCGGCCCTGTCCTGCACATGCAGATGCAGATGGGGGACCTGGCTGTCAGAGGCGTCCATACACAAAATGCCACAATTGTGGGAAGGTGGACGGAGGATCGATCGTGTGGCACTCGATGGGGGCGGCAGTGCGCAGGCAGCGTGGCTGCGCCGTGTTCTGTCTCCAGCGTGATATGTCTGCAGCGTGTTCTGTCTGCGGCGTGTTCTGGACGCAGAGGCGCTGCCATGGAGTGGCCCCTGTTGGCCTGGGCGAGCCACGTACCTTGCAGCGCTGCGTGTATGTGCACAGGCAATCAACAAACGTCGGCCAGACCCAATCTGGAGAGACGTGGTCGCGAGAGCGTGGCTGTGGTTGCGCTCTTATCGGGCACTGTTTGGCACTGCTGGTGTGCGAGCGAGCCTGATCTGTTTTGCTGGATTTGCGAGCTCGATCAAAGGCGAGGGGGGAGATGCAAGGAGACAGACGAGCAAACCGAATTGCGGATGCGTATGGTTGTGGATCTTGTCTTTGGTTTGCAGGTGAGCTCGGCTGGCTCATAATTCGGGGCATTTGTTTACTGCGATCCGATTGGCGAATCTGATGCAGGAGTGGCTGGATGGCAGGCGGGTCGCGTAGGCAGGCTGATGGCCAAACAGCAGATGCCACAGCGGCAGATCTGTGAGAGAGAGGGTGCGATCGTGCCAGGCGGTGGATGGCTGCATGGATGGGTGGCTGGATAGCATGTCCAGACGCGAATGCGGCCCTCTGACGGGCAGCCAGAGCGGCCGCGAGACGTGCGAGATGCCCTTTATGGCGTGTCCGCGATCCGACGTGCGGTTTCTCGGCCAATCGACAGCGCACTCGGAGATCAGCAGGTTCGTGCCCGTGCCCGTGCAGGCGGCTGCCACCAGACGGTCGCAGACAAAGGCAGACATGGACGCAGATATGGACGCAGACATAGGCAGACATGGACACACGCAGACGGAAGTACTGACTGCTGCGCTTGCACAGCTGCCCACCACCTGCGCGATGGCTTCCAGACGAGGCAATGCGTCGAGCAGCGCCAGCGCAAAGCACCGGCCGCCTGCTTCAACGCCGGCAGCACCAGCGCCTGCAGCACCAACACCTGCAGCACCCGCCGCACCAACGCCCGCGCAGATGCAGGCCCGTCTCGAGGCCGCCACCTTTGAGCACTACCGCCTCGCCCCGCTCATGACGCAGCCCGAGCTCGAGCGTGCCGTGCGCGCAGCCGACCCGGCCCTGGCCTCGCTGCCCGAAGAGGACTTCCAGGGCGCCTACCAGGCGGCACTGTTCCGTCTGGCCGACGAGGCCGTGCGGGCCACCATCGAGGGGCGGCCCATCTCGGGCGTGCCGTCGGCCGCCGCCAACGCCATCGCCGCCGCCGTGTCCGCTGCCTTTTCGGGCGATGTCCACCAGGCCGTCGCGGCCGTCCTGACGCTGACCGAGTCGGGCTCGATTACAACGGCGGGCATCGCGGGCGTTCCGGCCATTCCTGCCATTGCTGGCTTCGCTGGCATGCCGGGAATGCCTGCAATGCCGGGCGTCTCGGGCACCGCTCCTGCCGCCTCGGCCGCCATGGCTGCCGCTACGGCTGCCGTGTCCATGGCGGCTCGCAATGCGTCGGCGTCTGCCTCGCAACCTCCTCGCTCGGTCCTGGGCACCATTGTCGCAAATGCCAACGCTGCTCTGGCCGCTGCTGGATCTGCACCTGGACCTGGATCTGCGCCTGCACCTGGATCTGCGCCTGCAAATGGCACTACCGCAGGCACCAGCGGAAGCAACGCAAAGACCCGCGAGCAGCTCGTCCTGGATCAGCGCCAGAATCGCCAGCAGCAAGCTCTGAAGAACAGCTCGTCCGGCTCAGCCCAGCAGCAGTCTCAGCAGCAGCAGTCCCAGCAGGAACAGTTTAACCAGTTGAAACGGCAGCAACTCCATCAATTGCAGCAGCAACAGCTTCACCAACAGATCCAGCAGCAGCACCAACAGCAGCTGGCCGCCATGCAACATCGTGCACTGCCTGCTGTGCCGGCATGCATTTCTGTTCATGTCAAGGAGATGGTTGTCGGATACGTGCATAACATGCGCACTCTGCACGGCGTGCTTGTGGAAAAGCCGGTTGCCAGACCGCCCAGCGGCGCCTCGGTTCTGCTAGAAGACAGCCAGGGCAGTCTCGTGCGCGTCACCATGGACAATATCATGCTGCCCAACCTGGCTCCGCGTGTGCAGATTGCTACGGTCGATGCCATGTTCGCGCCTGGCCTGCATCTGACCATCATCGAGCCCATCTACGCACTCGACAGCGACGGCCAGCCAGCCATCTTTGTCAACAATCCCGCGACTCTTGTTTGGAGCGATCCGCCTGCCGCACCATCCGCATCGGCCCAGAAACCCGCTCCTGCAAATGCATCGTCCCCTGCATCTGGCAAGCGCGAATCTGGGCCTGGTGCCTCTGCCGACCACCAGCACCGTGACGACGGCGTCAGCATAGGGGGCAGCAGTCTTCGCAACAAGCCAGACATGTACATCCGCTCTCTGATCCACTTTATCGGCACGGGCATGCTTCCGTCGCTGCTTACCGCCATTGCAGACGTTTGCTTTGCGATGGCACAACCCGTCACCTCTGCCCGCTACGCCATTGCCAGTGTGGCCATTCAGCCGTCCTACCAGGCATTCGCTGTGCTGTCGCTCGCTCTCGAGGAGCATGGTGCGCCGGAAGCAGCTTACTGGTGTGCCAAGCAAGCCAAACGTATGGGCGACACGGCCGATGCAGACGCTCTTATCAAACGCGTGGCGGCGCGCATCCCGCTGCTACCCTCTGGCCTCCCTGACGAAGACTCTGCATTCACGTCTGCCGTGCGTGCGGTGGCAGCCATTGGCCATCGCGACCGCACGACCGCATCGCCCATGCAGCAGTTTTCTGCGACCGCCGCCGCAAGTGCCCAGTCCCGCCGGCCCATGTACAGCGAAGGCTCTGTCAAGGACGCCATCTCGCTCAAGTCTGCCGCGGATGTCCTCTTTGGCGACTACAACTTCCTGGACGCGCTCGACATGTACCTGGCCGCTCTAGACGCTCTAGATTCGCCCGAGCTCGCCTCTGTTGTGCTGTCAAACCGCGCAGCAAGCCGTCTGAGAACGAAGCGGTACAGGCAGGCGATCACAGATGCAACGGCTGCCATTGTGCTTGATCCGCACAACCTCAAGGCGCGTCGTCGACTGGCCATGGCGCTGTTTATCATGAACTGGCGGCCTGAGGCTGAGCGCGCGGTGTTGGCCGGACTGGAGCTGGCGCCACGCGACCATGAGCTGCTGCATCTGCGCGCTCAGCTCAACGCTACGCCCATGCCCACTCCAGCACCATCCTCCCAGCCTCCAGCTCCAGCTCCTACTTCTCAAGCCGCGCCAGCACCGACGGCAAAAGCGAGCGCGAATCCTCCAGCTTCAGCTCCAGCTCAGCCAAAGGCAAAAGCCGCGCCTGCCCCTCAGCCAGCAAAGGCAGCATCCTCAGCAGCACAGCCGGCTGCAGTAGCTCCGGCCAAAGCCGGCACGGCAAAGATCACCCCGCCGCCCAAAGACGATGTGATTGCTGCCATGGTATCAGCTGCTGCCGTCACTGCCACGGCAACCGCCACTCCTGCCAAGCCTCTTGCATCTGCTCCAGCACCAGCACCAGCACCCGCACCTGCGCCAATCAAGCCTCTGACGCCATCTGCAGCATTCCAGCTAAAGTCGACTCCGGTCGCGTCTGCCAAGCCACCCGTGCCTCCAACTGCAGCCCAGACAAAGCCTGCTCCTGCTCCCGCAGTCGCGGCGACATCTAAGCCTGCACCACCAGTTGCCGCACCTGCCCAGACCAAGCCTGCTCCTGCTCTCAAGGCGGCACCAGCGATGCCTGCATCTGCCAAGCCTGCGCCGATGCCCTCGACACCTGCAGCCAAGAGCCCAGCACAGCCCTCTGCTTCTCAGCCCGTGGACCAACAGCCTAGGCCGCTCTCGCCCATTCAATGGATCGCCGAGGCCGAGGGACTCGACGATGACGAGGATGTGCTCGAGTCTCGTGATGGTAACAGCCATGCCCAGTAGTTCCATGTCAGGACATGGCCGACAATGATCGTTTCTAACAACAGCATGGCATGGACAGAGGCCGCGCGTCGTGAGAGCTCCGCCAGCACAGCGAGCCAGATGAGCTACCCCAGTATGCGTAAGGCGGCGCGAGACCATGCGACAGCCAATTCCTACCGAGACGGCGAGTCCAACAACGGTGACGACGACGTCGACGAAGACGATGAAGATGATGAAGACGACGAGGACGAGGTTATGGAAGGCGATCCGCTCGAATCCGAGTCGGAGGGCGACCCCGATGAGATTGACAACCGCTTTGTGCTTGCACGCGACGCACTGCCCAAGCAGACAAAGTACGAAGGCCGCAGCAACGTCTCTCCTTTCCACCTCGAGTTTGCCACCCGCGGCCTCATGCCCACACAAACAGACTCTGCAGCGTGCATTGCGTTCCTCACGGCTGCCTTTGACCAGGCGTATGCTGTGGACCGCTTTGAGCTTGCCTGGACCATGTTCGAGCGCATGCATGTCAAGCAGCACTTTATGACGCTTCCGCCAGCCCGACCCGCTCTCAACCAGCCAGTTGCCAAGTGGTTTGGGTCGGCACGCGCAGGCACGGTGCGCTTCGGCCCTCGCGTGCAGTATGATCCGAACACGTACCACAGCTTTGCGCAGGCACCATGCTACTACCATCGCATCTTCTTTGGTGCCACGCACGTCGCCATCGAGTTTGCTGACCTCGGAGAGCTTCTCGCGCGCGACTTACAGCCCGAGGAAAAGGCCAACGCTCCCCTGCGTTGGGTTGGCTTTGATGGATCGCCGTACATTGTGGCCAAGACGCTTGTGCTCGTGGAGATGATCCGCAAGGCTGCCGTTGCAGACGCCATCCTGCAGGTGTGGTACTCTTCGTCGTGGAGCCGTCGCACGTACACGGCCTTCCAGACGGCCCTGCGTGCCGTGACTGTGACTGGCGGCCATGCACCTCAAGTCATGGCCATTCTGCGGCACTGGATCGACCTCGAGGTGCCGCTCGCCACGGCGCGACGCGAATGGCTCGCGTCCATGACCCCCGAGATGTGGCCCACGATTGCGGATCTCAAAGACGAGGTGGACCGGATGGCCTTTTGCCTGTACCTCCTCACGGGCGAGGTGCTCAAGGGCGACGTTGGATCGACGGTCATGTTTGGCAATCCCGCGACAGTGGGCCGCCGCGCGCGCAACGAGTGTTTTCTGCGCACGCTCGACCCGGCAGCGCTGTGGAACTGCCGCCACAATGGCGCACCGGACGTGGTCACGGCCGCCGCGGCGATCCTGTACCACCGCATCACGAAGCTGGCGGAAGACGTGGCCAACAGCCGCGTGCGCATCGAGGTGCGGCTGGGCTCGGTGCGGCCGGGCGACCGGCAGTCGATTGACGCGGTGCGCGCGCTCTCGCCGACGGACATTTCCTGGGGCAACATGTGCGACTACTACATGCCGCCCGACTTTCACCAGATGGCGCAGGCCTGTGCCACGGAGCCGCAGACGGTGCATTTCATGTGCCCGCGCATCTGGGCACGTGACGTCATTGGCACGTATGCGCAGGACTATGTGGGTGTCGCCCGCGCGGCCCGCCAGGGCATGCTCGCGACGCGCAAACACAAAATCTCGGAGCTGTACGCGCGCCGGCAGATCACCGAGTATGTCGTCAGTCCGCCGATCCGCGACATGCCGTCGCAGCTCGACTACACGCTCCACGTGACGTTCCATAAGCAGTGGGCGGACGCGTTCCGTGACGCTGTCGCCATCCCCACCGTGTCGTGCCGCGTGGACGTCATAATGTTTGACTACTCGATCTTTTGTCTGGAGAACGAGATGATTTATATGACGTTTGGGTACAAGTCGAGCCGATGAATAAAGCCGGGGATGGGGTGTCACCTCGTATGCGGCTCGAGCAGTCCGAGTGACTCGATGATGTGTGCAGCGGCCGTGTGTGTGCCGGGCGGCTGGGCAAGCAGCTGTTGCCGCACGCGGCCAGCAGCCTCTTGGGCCGACACGTCCACTGCCCACCCCACCGCAGCCGTCCAGTCGTCCAGCGCGGCGTCCGTGTCGACGACATGTGCGATACCGACGGCCACGGCCGCCTCGCCCACACCATGCTGATCAAACCGTAGCGGCAGAATGACTTGCGGCACGCCTGCTGCCGCCGCGGTATGGAACGTGCCTGAGCCGCCATGGTGCACCACGATAACCGACCCCTCGCGTCCGTGCGACGATTGCAACGTTTGCAGCAGTGCCGGTAGCGGCACCGTGCCGCACAGCCGCAGCGTGGTACGCACAAGTGGCAGCGTCGTACACAGCCGCTCGTGCACGGCATGTAGCGTTGTGGTGTCTGCGGTGATCCACAGACCGCGCATGCCATGGGCCGCCAGTGCGCAGCAGACGTGCATGAGCAGCTGGTGTGCAGACGGCTCGTCGATCAGCACGCGCGACAGAGTGTCCATGGAGCCAAACGTCACGACGGCGACGTCTGTCACGTCGTCGAGCCACGCAGCGTGGGGGACAACCAGCAGCGTGTTGCTGTTGGGCAACGCGCAGTGACCGGTCCATACGATACGCGGTGACGGGCAGTCGACGCGTTGCAGCAGCCGGCCATCTTGCAGCACCAGCAGCCGCGTGTCGGGCAGCGAGGCGGCCGCGTCATCGTCTATCGGCGCGGGCGGCAGTCCAAGCCCCGCACGCAGGTCGCCCTGATCGTCGAGATGCAGGCGCCATTGCCATGTGGCGAGATCGGCCATGGCGGCGGCATCGAGCCGCGACACGAGGTCTGGGCGGGCGTGTGCGAGGGCGGCGAGGAAGGAGCGTGGGGCGGGGACGGTGGATGGCGAAAAGGGCGAGACGGCGATGGCGGGCACGTGGAGGGCTTCGGCCATGGACCAGCCCTCGATGGCGAACAGCGTGAACACGACGCCGATGATGCGGCCGGTGCTGTCTGGTGGCGACTGTGATGGTGGCGACTGTGACGGCGACTGTGATGGCGACGACGGAGATGGAGATAGCGTGGCGGCGGCCAGCATGCATGCGAGCTCGTGCTGGCGCTGGGCGGCGTGTGGCGACGACGGCGGGACGGCCGGGATGGGCCACAGGTGGAGACGGTGCGCGAGGGCCGAGGGCAAGAGGACACGCAGGGCGTTGCAGGCCGCGGCGTTGGCAACGAGGCGGAAGCCGAGCGACGGCAGGGCCGCGTGCAAGTGCAGGGCGATGGCGGCCAGCGGCAGAGCGTCGCCAAGGCTGCCGGGAGCAAGCAGCAGCAGCAGCCGCACGCGCTGGCCATCGTCGCAGGCGCCGTGCAAGCGAGCGTCCATGCGGGCGGCAACACGACAAAGTAGCAGACGGCCGTTGCGGGATGCAATGTATTACGATCATGTAAAAGAAGAGGCAGACGTGTTCGCAGACACGCTCAGATGCTGGCGGCCTTGGATGCAAAGTGGCGGCCGATGGTGTAGTCGGCGTACATGCTCCACACGGAAAAGATGAGTCCGGTGAGCGGCAGCATGAGGATCTCGGGGATGAGGTTGGGACGCGGGCCAGCGCCTTGCACCGAGACGCGCGCGAGCTCGCCCAGGAAGTCGTTGGTGATGTAGAAGCGCTCGTTGAGCACGCCGGCGAGCAGGAACTGGGCGACCGAGCGGGCCGACGCGGGCACGTCCTGGCCCTCGATCGCGACGGTGACGGCCGGCTTGGTCTTGTTCTCCTCGGCAAAGCCGGGCGAGTCGATGTTGCCGGGGAAGTACGCGTGCACCTTGACGCCAAGCGGGAGGAACTCGGAGCGGAGGCCGTCGGCGAGACCGCGCAGGGCGAACTTGCTGCAGCGGCGGTGTGCGACCGGCGTGCGATCGAGGCCGGTTATTACGACAGATATCCAGTCAGCCAGAGGGCCAGGTAAGACAGTAGGACAGCGAGAGGGCCAGCCCGTTCAAGCCACGCCATGCCACGCCACAGCAACACAACAGCAACACAACAGGCCGAGATCGCTCACCTGGCCGAGTAGGCCGAGTAGCCCACAAACGACATCAGCGACAGCATGCTGCCGACAAAGATGATGCGCTCGGGCAGGTGCGCCTGGGCGGCCAGCGGACGCCCGCGATGCTAAACGCCGCGTCCTCGTTGTCGTCCTTGGCCGTCTCCTTGGCGACCTGCACAAGCGCGCGGGTAATGTTCACGGCCGACAGGTAGTTGGTCTGCATCATGGTCTCGTGAGGGGCGGCCGCCGCCTTGAAGGCCGTGGCCAGCGCAGACGCAGACGCAGAGGCAGGCGACGAGGCACCACCGGACGAAGAGGCAGACGCAGAGTCGGACACAGGCGCAGGCAGCTGGTCGGCCAGGTAGCCCGGCTTGGCGGCACCGGCGCTGGCGACAATCCAGTCGGGCAGGCCGACCTCGCCGCGCAGCCTGCGCACAAAGGCGACGACCTGCGCATAGTCGGTGAGGTCGACGGCGTAGCCGTTCACCTGCGTGGTGCCCGGCAGCGCCACGCTGGCGCCGAGCTCGCGCAGCTCGAGCACGGCGTCGTCGAGCGACGAGCGCTGCGTGGCCGGGTCGATGTCCTTGCCGCGGGCCACGAGCGTCACTCGGGCGCCGGCCTGCACCAGCTTGGCGGCGATGGCCTTGCCCAGGCCCTTGGAGGCGCCCGTGACGAGGACGTGGCGGCCGCTGAGGTGCTTGCGCAGCCGGGCGGGCTGGAAGCGGCCCGACAGACTCCACGCCGCGACCACGTAGAGGAAGCCGGCGACCGACAGGGCGATGGGGTTGACCAGAAACGCCACCACGGCGGCAACAGACAGCATTGTTGAGGAGGGCGAGATGGGCGAGATCGGGTCAAACGTGCTTTTGCGCTGATGCGCGCCTCTGCGCCTCCTGTAAAAGCGTCGCATCTCAAGACGCGCTGGAAAGCCCGCGTGCATACCCGCCCCGACTCAGTGGCCACACTCGCTCTAATCGGTTCATTTCAAGGACTGGCCGCTGCGGCCTCGAAAGACGCTTCGAACGTCAATGGGTTGTTGTTGTTGTTGTCGTTGTTGTTGGAAATGCACATTAAATCTCATCAATGTCAAACTCGACATCGAATCCTGTTGGGCAGCGCACACACACGGTCAGTAAGGCAGCAAGGCAGCACGGCAGCACGGCAGCGCAGGGTGCTCGGACAGCCATCCCACCTTCGTCTCCGCCAGCCTCGCCGGTCGTCTCGGTCTCGTTGATCTTGATGTTGTCTGGCAACTCGCCGTATGACTTGAGCATGCGCGCCTCGTCGGGCATGTACTTGAGGATAATGTCGGCCTTGTCGTCCTGGTAGTCGCGCAGACCCAGCAGCACAACGTCGCCGACACCGATCCTGTCCATCATCACTGCCTGTTAGCGCCATGGATCCGAGTGTGCGTTTGTGGAGATGCGCACAGCCAGATAGCCATCCATCCATCCATCCATCCATCCATCCATCCATCCATCCATCCATCCATCCATCCATCCATCCAGGCAGGCAGGCAGATAGCCAGCCAGCCAGATCGACTCACCAAACCTTCTTGCGGAAGGCACCGCGGATGTGGGCAGTCCGCTTGGTGCCGTCCGTGCAGGTGACCTCGACCCAGCCGTTACCGAGCATCTTGTTGACCGAGGCGTACTCCTGGCCGTCCTCCTTGAAGACGAGCTCGCGCTTGTCGTTCTCGTTCTCGTTCTTTCCACTGCCATGGTCGCCATTGCCGTCCACACATCCATCCCAGCGCCGACACAGCAAGAACACAGGCGTCCGGCCGTGCGTCCATTCATCCATCCACGGCGGCCACGACAGAATCGTTGCGTTTGGGGGTTCACACGGCGGCGACGGCGGGCCGAGTGGAGCAGCAGCACAGGCAAGAGTCAGCACACCGTTGCACACTCACGCACGGACAGTGGCCCGCAGCCGTGGGAGTGTGTCTGCGCACGGGCAGGCAGCGGGCCGGCAGTTGGCGGGCTGCAAGCGCCGAGCCCCCCGTCACTCTCGTCACACTCGTCACTCCGCCTGCAGGTGGTGATCAGGCCGGCAGACAGTGACGCAGCCGCCACCTTGCTGTGCCGGGCCAGAGTGCCTTGTGCACTTCGCTGTGTGCACGGACGGTCGGCTGGTCGGACCGTCGGCATCTGCCCGACCCCTGCAGCCGCACACACACAGACACAGACACACAGCGCTGCTGCCCGTTGCTGCCCGTTGACCCCACGGCGACACCCCCACATCCTAAGCACGCCTGCACGGCCGCACGACGGACGCACCGCTTTCTGTTCTTGCCGCCCTTTCCCTTGTTCTTTGGCATGGCTGACTCCCTCCTGTTGCAGCAATAGGCGTGAGCTTGCCGTTTGTGTCGGTGCAGCGCCGGCTTCAACGGCATGTCCCGTCCCATCCCATTGCGCCGACTTACGACTCTTTTGGTGTGTCGAGTCAAGAAGAAAAAAGTAGTGGCCGGCGCGACTCTAGGACACGGCACGCAGCGTTGAGGCTTGCAGCATCTCGGCTCGGCTTGGCCGATCTTGCTGTGCGTGCGCTCGGCATCAGGGTGCTTCATGCTTGTCACATTGACAATGCAGCCAAGACACACCTGCCTTTATAGCCAATCCGCCACCAGGAGTCGTTTCGTCACCATGAATGGCAGGCACAAGGCAATGCACACAAAACGACGTCTGTATTCGAATGCAGAGCAAGGCAGCCGCGATGCCACAGTACACAATTAGGCATGCATGCGTGCATGCAGTGCTGTGCAAACACATTTCACCAGACCGCAAATTATAACCACGGAACGAGCAGCATTAACGGACTCTAGAATGTACTGGGTAAAACGGGTCCTGTATCGGTGGTGGCCATGACAATGCGCGGCGGCGGCTGTGCAAAAGGCTTACGACGAACGGGTATCTTGACGCCCTGCATAGCAAACCGCTTGGATAAGGCCGTGGTTTCGAGAAATCCAGGCCAGTCGCGCGGCGAGTAGCTCACAAAGGCGTCCGTGATGGACTCGGCAATCACAGTGCTCAAATCTACATGGCGGCCGAGTGATATGTCTGCATCACCTTCGGCACTGGGCAGTTCAGACAGTTTGGAAGGGGCATGCACAGATGAGTCAGCTGAACAAACTGGCATGCGAGCAACGGGTCATGGATACGATGCACGAGCAACTCACGTTAATGCAACACGTGACACAACAATGCGTATTCGGTAGATGCCCTCGACTCGGACACCGAGATCAGGAAAGCTGAAAAAGACGCCGCGGGTGCTGAACGACTCTTTGATAATGTCAGCATGGGTAACAAGCTGGCCGCAAAGAGACCGTTCGACCTGCGAAAGGGAGTTGTTGAAGAGAACGTCGCGCGTGACATCCACAAAGCGCGCGGCATGGGTGCCGGACAGCTGCGAGTGCATTAGAGAGGGTGGTGATGTTGTTGATGATGATGATGCAGGGCCATGTGAGTTTTGTACAGGTTGCGATCTTGGGTCGTGGCGGTGTGTAGAAGCTTCCTCGAGAATGGATGACGAAAATGCGCGGGTATGACCATGCGGTGGTTGGGGTCCAGATGATGTGCTGCTGGCCTGGGAAGGCAGTGGCAATGATGACGATGACGATGACGCAGCCGTGGAAGAGCCCATGGCAGCACCAGCCGAGCTGCCTGTAGCTGCGGGGCGGTTCGATGCAGACAGTGCAGACAGAGAGAAGGTAGAGTCGAATGAGATCGCCCTCGCGACGAGGGCTCCTGACGCACGTCGGGTGCGGCGTGTTCAGCTGGATGCTGGCGTTGAGACCGACCGTGATGCAGCTGTGCATTTTCGCTGCCTGTGCCGGCATGGTCGGCACTTGTGGTGCTGCCTGGAGAAGCTACGGCCCGAGATTTGGTGGACGCCATCAAGGACTTGACGGCAATGATGTGCAACGGCGATGAGCGTCCGGCAACGGCTGAAGGCGTCCGCTGGCGTGTGCTCTGGGTCTCGATATTACTAATAGGCGGTCTACGTGATGCTGTTTGCCTGCTGTTGCTCTGTATTGGACTGCTGGTTGGTGCGACTGGCGACATGGATGATCCGAGCGGCTGCTGGTATGGATGCGGCTGTCCAGTCCCCTCAAAACTTGGATGCCGGGTATGGCTGCCCCAAAACTGCTGACTGGTATGTTGATCGGACGCACCTGAATCCATGCCCAAAGCAAGCGGGTCAGAGTCCAACGTCATTGAGCCGAGTGTACTTGTCGAGTTTTCAACTGCGCCATCGGCGTGCGTTGCCTTGGTCGACTTGAGGGACGACAAGGACGACAAGGACGACATGGACTGCATGATTGGCGGATGCATTGGCGGAAGCATTGGCGGATGCATGGATGAATGCATTGGTGAGGCAAAGGCTGGGAGGCCAGACGCGTTGGCGGTGACAGACGGGCATGCAAGCGTGGCGAGGCTGGCGTCCATACTCTCTGCGCTGTCAAACATGCCCATGTCCCCGTCTGGCGAGATTTTTGGGTTGGCGAGTGTGTCCAGGTTCATGATCGAGCTCATGCTGGCCTGGGAGTCGGCCGCAGTGCTGGTGCTCATGTTGATGCCGACTGCTGCCGGCTTGCCCTCCAAAAACGGACTCACGGAAGGAATGAATCTGTCCATGAGCGCTGGATCTTGAGGCGTCAGCAGGGATGTTGCGGACATGGACGCGGTTGTCGAGGCGGTTGTCGACGCGGGAGCAGGAGGGTTGGCCCACGTCGAGTTTTGGCCCAGCAGCGTCATAAGCGGCACTTGCACAGCGCTCAGGTCTCGTGTGCCGTCTGCAGAGCACAGATAGAGATGCGCAAACAGGGCCGGCACGTCGTCGATCGCCTCGAGGCTGCAGAGGGGCGGGCGAGCGGACAGGCGGGCGAGCGGACAAGCGGACAGGCGGACGGAAGGACAGACGGATCACCGGGAGGGCAGGTGGATGGATGGACGGATCGATGGATCGACAAAAAGGCAACAGCGCCGGATCCGAAAAAGGAAGGCCGAGCCCAGGACAAGAGATTGGTTCGATGGATGGCGAGCAGAGAGAAAAGCCAGATGTGGACAGAAAAAGGTGCGGCCGCCGGCGTCGTAAAGGCAGGGATGGGGCCGAAGGAGTGGGGAGCAGCCGGGAATATCTGTGTTAGCGAGGCGTATTGTTGATGGCGGGCAAAGGCCATGAACGGCGATGTTGAGGCGAGGTGTTTTGAGGGGCGATTTTGGGTGCTGGAGGAGGGGGTCAGGAGGAGGAGAGGGGGAGGGGAAGTGGGTAAGGAGAATCGGAGAGACGGCGACGGCCCGTGTATCAGCGGAACTGCCGCCGCTGCCGCCAAGCAGCTGCCGCCAAGCAGCCGCCGGCCGCAATCGGCAGAGGCAAGGCAACGCAAGGCACGGCGCACGGCGAAAAGAACACGCGGGCCAGGCGCGCAATGAGCCGCGGCTGATCAGCGAGAAAGGCGGGCAGGCAGGGGGCGAGTCAGGCAGCAGGCGCGGCAGCGTGTGTGCGGGCGTGCGGGCGTGGGCGTGCTTGCGCGGCGGACACACACGCGGCCTCGAGCCAGTCCCGCGTGCGGGAGAGTGGTGTTTGGGGCGGCCGTCTTTGGCC
>JAHLKH010000260.1:0-29531 GCA_025526915.1 Entophlyctis helioformis | reverse complement strand
ATATCTGCAGCACCACTCGCATTCTTGGCCGTTGCTGCAGACGCTTGAACCAGACGCCACTCTGGGGCATCTCCATCAGCAGCCAGTGGTCGCAGCAGAAGCATCAGCGAGCATGGCTGCATCTCAGTCTGCTCTCCTCACCAACGGCTGCACATCCTGGCTATCCTGCCTGCACTGTCAGCCACTTCCACCAAGACATGCCAAGTGTGCAGCCTGTCCTTGGAGTGCACGCATCGCTCGTCCATGGCAGAACAGGATGCAGCCGATCCACAACAAACCAGCTATCGAAAGACGCACGAATGCATTTGTGGATGAGCATGCAGCCAGTCTTCCATGTGGGGATGCTCCTTGCAGACGGCTCCTCTCTCTCTCTCTCCCCTTCAGCTCTGTCCTTCGGGCTGTCTCTGTGCAAGAGTGCGGCTGTCTCAACGCAGCTGTGATCTGCTGCACAAACAGTCGCTTGGTGTGTGCATCCACAGCCATGCTCATGCAGCCACATCATCATCTCAAGACTGCCAATAGACGATGCGGCATTCATCGCAGACAGGCTGTCTGCAGCGTGAGGGTTCTTGAGGATCGCGAGTTGGCCAGATCCATCGCACTCTGGCAGCAACACAAAAGGGCTGAAATGAACGCCTTGCTGCTTGGCGAGATGCTCAAGCAGATCTGAGTGGCAAAGTGCGAGTGCGATCCAGCAGAGGGCAACCAGATACTGAATGTCGATGAGACCAAACCAGCCATTGTGCATGGCTGTGTTGGCCAAGTGGTGGATGGATCAGCTGGTTGGAATGGCATCATCCACTGCACACTTGTTGAGATCCTTGAGTATCGTGCTGTCTTGGCCAGCAAGAATCTTGCACCAGACCATGCACTGCTCTGGTGCTGAGCCTGTAGCCATGGCCCTGATGGACTATGACGACTCGCCTGCTCAGGCCGAAGCCGCTGTCGCTGCTGCGGACGGCACGCCATCGCTCAACCATCTGAGTCTGGACTCGCAGCCTGAGGTTGTCCATCCGCTGTTGATCCAGTTTCATGACCTGTTTGTGCAGGGAGATCTGCCGCCGTCGCGGCCTGAGGATCATCGCATCAAGCTGGTGCCTGGTTCCAAGCCGCCGCTGCGTCGCCCTACGCGCAGCCTGCCGACTGAACACCAGGATGCTGTCAAGGCGTTCCTGGACGACCTCGCCGCGCGTGGCATGATCCGTGGCTCGGTGTCGCCATTTGCCGCGGGTATCGTGATCGCCAAGAAGAAGGACGGCGGTCTGCGTCTGTGCATCGACTATCGTGGGCTGAACAACATCACGGTCAAGGATCGTGCGTCGATGCCCAGTATCCAGTCGCTCATTGACCGCGTCGCGGGCAAGCCGTTCATGTGTCGGTTGATCTGCGGGACGGCTACTACAACATCCGCATCCACGAGGACGACATACACAAGACGGCGTTTGTGACCCGTTACGGCCACTACGAGTTCAAGGTGATGCCCTTTGGGCTCTGCAACGCTCCTGCCACCTTCAACGCCATGATGAACCGCATCTTCCACGACCTGTTGGACGTCTGCGTTGTCGCCTACATGGACGACATCCTGATCTACTCGGAGACCGAGGCAGACCATCTGCTGCACCTGGAGGAAGTGTTCCGTCGTCTGCGCGCCGAATCGCTCCGCCTGAAGATGTCCAAGTGCGAGTTCTTCTCGTCGCGGCTCGAGTTCTGCGGTCATCTGTTGCTGGGTGACGGCTACTCGATCCAGGACAAGCATCGGCTGGCACTGAAGACTCGGCCGATCATTGGGTCGGTTGGCGATCTGCGACGCTTCATTGGACAGGTCGTATGGGTCAAGGATTTCATCAAAGACCACGCCGACATCTGTGTGCCGCTCACGGACATGCTGCGCAAGGACGTGCCCTTTGTGATGGACGAGGCCAAGTGGGCCATTGTGGACTTTATTCTGGACGCCATCACGAACGCTCCGGTGCTCAAGTACTTTGACCCATCGCTGGAGACGCACGTGTACACGGACGCATCCGAGTTTGCCATTGGTGGCTGGATTGGCCAGAAGCATGTCGAGGCGGACGGCACGGCCAAGATCCATCCGGTCTCGTTCTACTCGCGCAAGCTCAATGACGCGGAGCGCAACTACCCGACCCACGAGCGCGAGATGCTGGCGATCGTGGACACCTGCGACAAGTACCGGCACTACCTGCTCAGCGTGCACTTCACCATCCACACCGACCATGCATCGCTGCGCTGGATCTCGACGCAGCCCAAGCTGTCGTACCGCCAGGCTCGCTGGATCATGGAGCTGCAGGAGTTTGATGCGACCGTCCAGTACATCCAGGGCGGTGAGAACCACCTGGCTGACATGCTGTCGCGCCATGTGACTGTTGCTCCACACTGTGCCCGCTGCCGCTCGACGGTGGATGTGTCCGCCCTGACGACGGTCACCTCTGAGATCGCTGCTCGCATCCGTCCGCTGCTTGCTGCCGACCCGTTCCTGCTCAACGTCGCTCGCTGGAAGGCCGATCCTGCTGATGCTGCTCTGCACGAGCGTCAGTTGGCAGCCAAGCTCGAGCTGGTCGACGGCCTGTGGTTCTACGAGGGTCGCATGTACATCCCAGAGGGTCAAGCGCGCACCGACCTGCTCACCTCGTACCACGAGCCGGCCCATGCCGGCCACCAGGGCCGCGAACGAACATACGGCCGTCTGCGTGCGCACTACTACTGGCCGGACATGGCTGCGTCGGTCGGCCGCTTTGTGGGCTCGTGCGACGCCTGCCAGCGGTTCAACTCGTTGACGCAGGCTCCTGCCGGTTTGCTGCACCCGCTGCCCATCCCTGCCGACCGCTTCCAGTCTGTGGCGTGCGACATTGCCTTGCTGCCCATGTCGGACGAGGGCAACGACGCTCTGTTTGTGGTTGTGGATCGTCTGACAAAGCTTGTCAAGTGCGTGCCGACGCGACGCGATGCGACTGCCGAGGATCTTGCCGCGTTGTTCCTCAACCGATGGCCACGGCCTGCCGTCGTCTATCGTCTCGGACCGCGACGCTCGCTTCCTGTCTGCCTTCTGGACGGCGCTCTGTGCGGCGCTGGGCATTGAGCAAGTCATGGCAACGGCTCGCCACCAGGAGACTGACGGCCAGTCTGAATGCACCATCCGCACGCTCAAGGACCTGCTGTCCAAGTACGCCAACCACCGCGGCAGCAACTGGAAGCACATGCTCGATGCGGCTGTCCACGCCCTCAACTCTGCTCCAAGCGCATCGACTGGCTATGCTCCATACTTCCTCGCCTTTGGTCTCGAGCCTCGCACGCTGCCACACGAGCCGGCAGCATTGTCGCCGCCTGCTGTCCGCGACCTGCTCGCTGCCATTGACAAGGCTCGAGTGGATGCCACAGCCAATCTGGTCAAGGCTCAGGAACAGCAGAAGCGCAAGGCCGATCGCCACCGCCGGGATGCTCCTGCCTACGCTGTTGGCGACATGGTCATGCTGCAAGCCGCCGGCATCGTGTGGCCCACCGACACGCATCGCCCCAATGCGTTCCTGCCCAACTGGCTGGGTCCATTCCTGATCACAGAGGTCAATGCCGCACTGGATGGTCTCAACTGCAAGCTGGCTCTGCATCCGACCATGCATCGCCTGCATCCGTGGTTCCACGTCCGTCTGCTGAAGCCGTACCGCGATCCGGCCGCCGCTTTCCCTGGCCGGCCACTGCCTGCTCAGCCGCCTGCAGTCGCCTTTGCTGATGACCCTGCAGCAGCTGAATGGGAGATTGACGCGATTGTTGGACACAAAGTCGCTCGCAACGGCCACCGCTCCTTTGTGGTCTCGTACCTCGGCTACGGCCTGCACCACAACGAGTACCGCTCAGAGGCTGAGCTGCGCGAGACTGCACCTGATCTGCTGGACCAGTACCGCGCTGCCCATCCTGCACAACCACCGGTCCGCCGCAGTCGCCATGCCGTAGAGGCATCGGATGTGAACTTGGCTTCCTTCTTTGTCTGTGCCGATTGATCTCCAGAGGATCCCTTGTCAAAAGGGTTCGACGAGTGAATTGTGTCGCAAATGCAATGCTTTGCACGGTACTTTCAAGCCGGCATGCATCAGCTAGTTGCCGCGGTGTTTGGATGGGTCACTCAGATCGCCCTTCGTTGGCATCGAGACAACGGACGCCGTCTGCGCAGGCGTGCTGCCGAGTGTGCTCATGCTGCTGCGGCTGCCTGTGTTGTTGTTGTTCGCTGTTGTCGCTGTGATCTTGGCAAGATCAGTCGCGTTGGCTGCAGCAGGCACGCGTGTGAGTGCACGGCGGTCGTTGTGGCACGGCTGGCAGACAGCGCAGCAGACTGAGCAGCCACGGGAAGCACCTGCCGCACACTCACATGCAGCCGCGTGGGTGCCATGAACCGCCCGCACTCGGCCCATCCATCGCCATCTGCTCCTGCGTCGTCAGCCAGATACGCCGGCGTTGTCCTATCCACCACAAGCAGCACGCGTGGAATGCCCCGTCGCATGGCCCAGCCATCACAGCATATCGCCGCTCTGCAGAAGCAGTCCCACAGGCAACTCGTCGCGAGTCTCGCGTCCAAACAGCAGCACACAGCCCAGCCCCACAGAGAAACTGACGAGCGTGCTGTCCATGTCGATCTCGCTGCGTTCCTGGTGCGCCATGAGAGAGTCGCCGGGATGGCACAGGCTGGCGATGCCTGCTTCTGGTCGCCATGGGTCGGCTGTGCATCCAGTGAACAGTGCGAGAATGACCACCACGGCATGTGCCATGGATGCAGTGAGCAACGGAAAGGGCGGTCGGCTGTCCAAGGATGGACGACTTGGTCGTCCAGATGCACTGGTATGCAAGTGTGATCCATCGCAGACGCAGCATGGCAGCTGTTGCTGCCACTGGCTCAGTCGATCTCATGGCGTCTGTTGGCGGATCTGTGAGCAGGGCTGTGTTGCTGCTGTCGCTCTTGCCGTGCTTGCCATGTGCGTCGTTGTTGCTGTATGGCTGCGTATCACTGCTTTTGGGCCGTGCAACACTGCAGCATGCATGGCAATGTGCGGCTCTTCAAGGCAGCAGGTGCACTGGGCTGCAGCATCACCACCAGACACGCTGCACGATGCTCGCTTGTCGCACATCTCGGCATCGCATCGCATCGCAGATCAGCCGCAATGAGCCAAGTGATGCCAGCGAGTGACGATGCAGACAACGGGCGACTGCGCAGCAGCAGCAGCAGCAGCAGCAACGCAGTGGACAGCCAGACGCTGCACGGCACTGTGGCTGCTGTCAACGACGCTCTTGTGGCTGCTGGCCGCACAGACCTCGTGCCTCGCTTCGCTGCTCTTGTGCGTCTCCTGCCACTGCACCTGCACCAACAGCCGCCTGTTAAGCAGCCGCAGCAACAGCAACTGCCACAGCCGTGCACTGTGGATGCCGCTGTCACTGCCAGCCCGCCAGGCAGCCGCTACACCGAGGCTGCCCGGCTGCAGGCTGGCCGTGCCGTCAAGGCAACCGACTGGTGGACGCTGTATCCTACGAGCTGCAAGCCAAGATCCTGGTGCATGCTGGCCCGCTCACGCAGCTGCTGTGCGGCCATCTCGATGTCGCCAAGATGGACGACGACGACAAGCGAGCGCTGTGGGTCGATGGCTTCAAGATGGACTGGCAGGGAGATCTGGCCCTGCTCCCGGACGCCGATCTGAATCTCGAGGACTTTGCGCACGTCAGCAGCCGCAGCATGTACCATCGGCTGTGGGAACGCTTTCCCTATGACGACTGCGAGTATCGTTTCAACAGCATCCGCGATGGGATATGCATGATCCCCATGCGGCACATGTGGCTCGACAGTCTTCCTCTCATTCCGTACAAAGACCTCGCCGTTCTAGCCGCTGAAGGCGATCACGCGGCGTTCCTCGAGTACATGCTGGACAAGAGGCTCGTCCCGCTGGAGGCAGCTGGTTCAACAAGTCGTATCGATAATGCGGCATGGCATGGCTCACTCGGTGTCATCAAGATGCTGTCGGCAAGAGGCGCAAGTGCGACATCAAAGGCCATGGACTTTGCAGCGCAGTTTGGCCATTTGGACACGGTCAAGTGGCTTCATGCCAACCAGACGGAAGGATGCACAACCCGAGCGATGGATTGGGCAGCAGAGGATGGACATCTGCATGTCATGCAGTGGCTGCACGAGTATCGGACAGAAGGATGCACGACTTTGGCGATAGACAATGCTGCCAAAGATGGCCATCTGCATGTCGTCCAGTGGCTGCTTGCCAACCGCACAGAAGGTTTCACGTACAAGGCCATTACAAGGGCCGCAGATGACGACATTCCTCGGCTTCTAGCCCGATTTCTGACAGCAGAGCAGCGTGCTGCCATGATCCTCGATGCTGAAAGTAACGGCGAGCCAGACTTTGAGCGTCGTCTTGCCAGTCTGTTGGACGAGCCTGCTGAATGAACGGGCTAGCTTGTGTTCCATCACCGATGTCCATCCTTGAGAGGCATGGCTGCATGTGCGATCGTCTGTGTGCGACAAGCGACAAACGCGACTAGCAACGCGATCCTTGCCACAGCCATCATCCACGTCATGCAAGTCAAGCGATGCATCCAGCACACTCATCCCACAACCAGCCGTTGCTGTGATAACTCGCCCGTGAAAGCCATCTCTGGCACACTCTGCATATCGAGGGCCGACGAGACAGAGTTATCACTCTCTCTGATGCATCTCCCCCTGTCTCGACATTCGCCTTCTCTTTTGGTCGCTTTTGTTTTGTTTGCCTCGACTGTCTGCCACCATGCTCTCTCCTCATGCTCATTGCACCATGCAATGCCCTGACAGTCTGTCCCTCTCAAGGCTTCATCTGTCTTGCAACAGCCTGGCGACGCCTTTCAATTGAACAATGTCACTTTATTGGGCAGCAGATGCCGCCCTCTTCTCAGCAACTGCACGCTCAAGACGCGCAGCAAGTTTGGCGACTCCGTCTGTGCGCCGGGCCTCATGAAGCATCTCGATCGCACGCGCAAGGGACAGACTCTCGACCAGAATATCGACAACAGCGTCATCCTTTGATTCACGGAGTGCCCTGAACGTGAATGGGCAACCACACACGACCAGGAACTGCACCACATCCAGATGCCCATTACCGACTGCATCATCGATGGCGTTTGCTGTGCAACCTTCGGTGCGGTTGGCATGGACCACTGCACCACGTGCAGATGTTCACACTCTGCCACCCATGCATTGCATCTTCCGAGCACAATGTGTTTGAGTGGCCGAGGTCAAGTGGAATGCTGATCGTCCTAAAAGCAACAGGGTGTGCGGTGGAAAATGGTACAGGGTGTATTGCGGCAGTAAATGTCAGGTGGTGGATGCCCAGAAAAGAAAGAGTGGCAGACAGACAGACGAGACTAAAAGTGCTCTTTGCGCAGCACAAACTTGACGCGCTGGTCCGTGCACTCATGGCACGTCTTGCCGAGCACCTTGGCCAGGACGCTTGGGCCACAGTAGAAGATGCCGACATCCACCGAATCGCCCGAGCTGCTTGGGACGTTGGCACGGACGGACTGGAAGATGCGTTTCCAGTCGGGGCGGCCATAGTGCGTGCGGGTCTGCAGCTCCGTGAGTGGATCGACCTCTTCGTTGATGTTGAGCGCAATGTTCTGAATGTCATCGACGGCCATGTTGCCGGTCAGGTACGTGTGGATTTCGAGGAACGACGTTGGCACAGTTTCCTCGAGGGACGCGAGCAGCGACTGGAACCAAGAGAAGGCCTCCTTGTCGCGGTTGACCCAGACAAAGTAGAGCTTCTGCAGGGGCATCTGCGACTTGCGGTAGTACTTGTACCAGACCGACTTGAGGAGCGAGGCGGCCGGAGTGACACCGATACCAGCACCAATGAGCACGGCGACCTTGTAGTTGTACAGATCCTCGGCAGGCGCGCCGTACGGGCCGTCGATGCGGATCTCTGGCACGGACACACCCTTGGGGATGCCGCTCTGGTAGCAGCCGAGCAGCTTGGCCGTCTTCTTGGTCCAGTCGCCGACAATGCGAACGTGCACCGAGACAAAGCCCTCCTCGGGGGTGGACGAGATGGTGAACGGGTGCCACTGGAGACCCGAGACGGCGGGGATGTTGACAAAGAGGTACTGGCCGGGCTTGTACTGGAACGAGGGCTTTTCGATGCGCAGCTCCATGGTGTTTCCGGGGTGGAAGATGACCTTGGAGAGCGTGGTGGGCAGACGCGCACGGTACTCGCGCAGGAGACGCTCGGCGATGTAGAGACAAAAGATGGGGATGGTGCCGTAGTTTGAGTTGTAGCCCTTGCACTTGCCGGTGGTGGACGACTTGACGAAGCAGCCGTACGAGTGGAAGAAGAGGCAAAAGTAAAAGGGCACAAAGAGGTGGTGGGTGTACCAGAACATCTCAAAGTTCTTGGTCTTGACGTCGAGCTTTGCGGACGTGTACATGAGGAACATGATGAAGAGCATGACGTGGCCGGTGGCGCCGCCCCAGGCGAGGTAGTGGACCATCCAGGCCTTGAGGCCGAGGACGGACAGCTTCGTCTCGACAAAGAAGAAGTTTGTGTAGTGGGCGTTTGTGTGGACGAGGGAGAAGAAGAGCATGGAGTAGGCGAGCCACTTGTGGAAGTACAGGTTCTCGTCGATGGGCACGTAGCGGTTGATGAAGGACGAGCGCACGGCGCGCACGACGTTGCGGCACACGGGCAGCAGCAGGGCGGCGCAGTCGACGCCGAGCACGAGGCCGGCGCCGCGAGACGTGTAGACCGAGTAGCCGATCGAGTTGAGCACGGCGAGCTCAGGGTCGAGCTTTTGCTTCCTGCGACGTTGAGACGTTGCCGAGTCGTAGTCGAGAGCGGAGGTTGTCGAGAGCGGAGGTTGTCGAGAGCGGAGGTTGTCGAGAGAGGAGGTTGTCGAGTGAGCAGGGCAAGAGTGTGAGCGACTGGGCAGTGCATACAAGAATGCATACAGGTAATGCACTACTCTGGTAGTGAATGCACTCAGGCCGTGCATTCCGGTAGTGTGCCACTGCAACGCACACACGCACATGCACATACACCGACAGCGACACACGCAGAGCGACACACGCAGCATCATACGCACATGAAGCCGTACGCAAAGATGAGGGCGTGGATGCCCCAGAAGACCAGGTGGAAGGTGACGAGGCGGCGGTTGAATTCGACCATTGGACGATGTTGGATGCTGGGTTGGTGGTGGTGGGCAAGGCTGGTTTGTACAAGGCGGTGTTTGTCTGGGCCGTGGCTGGGCTGGGCTGGGCTTCGCTAGACGACGAGCAGACTGACAGAACGTTTGCAAGAATGGGGGAAAGTGCGGCATTAAGAGGGCTGTGCGACGCAGGGCAGACTCGATGCGATGGTGCAACGCTGAGTGCGATGTGACTCTGCGGCCCTTCCGCCTCCACGCCACCGCACAGAGTCATCGTTGCGACTGTGCGGCCAATTCCCCGCAGTGTGCCACCCACACCCCCCGCACCCACGCACACCCACACGCACACACACGCGCACACACACACCCACGCCACGCCACGAGCGCCACACAGTCCAGCCAATCAGCGGCCTGCTTGAACAACGCGCCACCGCCCTGCCTGTGACTCAACTCCGCCCTGCCTGTGGCACGGCCGCTTCGATTGCGGCGCTCAAAACATCCCCGTCGCCCCCTCAGTTCATCCTTCCCAACCCACCCACAACTTCTCGCAGTCGCCGCTCTCGTCGCAGCCGTCGCCGTCTCCTTTGTCGTCGTCGCTGCCAACTCTTGTCAGTATATACACTTTGTAAATCAGCGGCAACACCACCCACACACACACAGCAACAGCAACAGCAACAGCATGGCGCAAAAGTCAAAGGGACCCAAGCGCACTGCCCTCCACGAGTGGACCCGCTGGCAGGCCATCACTGCCGCCGTCTGTAAGTCTGTTTGTGTGCCCCGCGAGAGACGCCGCTGCCAACCCAGCCTGTGCTGCAGAGCGAGCACCGACAGCTGACACTCGTGCGGATGGACAGTCCTCATCAACGGCGGTCTCTACTCGTTCATCTTCCCGTACTCGACCGGCAACATCTTCAAGGTGCCGCTCAAGTCCATCACCCTGCCGCTGTCGTACCCGGGTGTTGTAGCCACCATTGCCGGCCCGCTCATTCTGCTCATTGAAAACGACATTGGCCCGTTTGCGATGCTCGACAACCGTGCGCTCAAGATTCTCATGTACTTGCCGCTCGGCATCTTCACGTCGCTGCAGCTCACGCTCGTCCAGCCAGGCGTCTTCCTGATCGTCATTGCCCTTCTTCTCATGGTCGATGCTGTGCAGTCGGGCGGCGACGAGGAGCCCGAGCGCATGCCGAGATAGTCGTGATTGATCCTCTCTCTCTCTCTCTGCCTCTCTCTTTTTTCAGACCCCTCCTCTATTCCTTGTAAAGTTTCAATGACAATCTATTCTAGTCGATATCCAGCCCATCTGGTCCTCTCCATTCTGTCCTCTCCATTCAGTCCATCCCTGTCCATCAGATGAGCAGTCGATACAAGCGCGGAGAAACATTGGCTTGAAACGAGAGCTGCGCGCTCGTGGAGCAAGTGGCGCACATGACTCGGTAGCAAGGGAGGCGCTGCTGCTTGGGTGTGGCACTCTGCCGTGCAGTGGTGGTGTTTGGGCCTAATGCCGCTCGTCATGGTGATCGAAGAGTGAGTAATACAGGCCAAAACAAACATGACGTTCTGTTCCAAAGACGCTGTGCACTCTGCGTTTCACGGTGCAGGCCCTGCGTGTCAGGTTGCTACCCCTGGATGGCATCGCGGTCGGCCTCTGCTTGACGACGTTTGCGACTGGCCGCTGCCCACGCGGGGGGCAATCTGCCAGCCAGCCAGCCAGCGAGCCAACCAGCACACAGCCCGCCATCCAGCACACGTCCAGCCATCCAGTACACCGCCCGCCCGCCATCTGGCAGTGCGGAAGATTTAGCACGCCTTGGATGACTCTTTGGTACCCGTGCCACCGGCGCTGACACACATTACGGGCACAGCGACGCGTCACGGCGTGTTTCAGAGTGGCGCGCTCGCAGGTGGGGTGGGTGGGGGTGGCTCGGGGGTGGACTCGTGGGTGGGGCGATTGCGAGACAGCGCAGTCTGAGTCAGGTAAGCGCCGCTTCAAGCAAAAGTCGACGTCGGCGGCCACTTTGCGCCAAACTCGCCAACACCCCCCAAGCGTTGCGTGCGGCCCCAACAGTGTCCTGACCTTACTGATAGCACATACACAAGAGCAGCAGCAGGAGGACAAGCAACAGCAACAACAGCGACAGCAACAACAGCGACAGCAGCGAGCGAGATGGCAACCAAAGACGAGCTTGTGCTGTGGGTCGAGGGCGTCGAGGCGTACCGCAAGGGCGACCTCGAGGGGGCTCTGGCGTGCTTCGAGCCGCTGGTGTCGTTCTCCAAGGTGGCTTTCAACGTGGGCATGATTTACTCGCGGCTCGACGACCACCGCTCGGCCGACGCCATGTACTCGGCGGCCCTCGCCGCAGACAACTACCTGGCCGTGGCCTTTCTGCAAAAGGGCTACGCCTACTTTATGCTCGAGGACTACGGGCGGGCCGAGCGCTGCTACAACATGGTTCTCGAGGTGTGTATTCGAGTTTGTGTATTCGTGTGTGTGTGTGGCTGTACGGCCCTGCCCTGCTGTGCCCTGCCCTGCCCTGCTCTGCCCTGCCCTGCTCTGCCCTGCTCTGCCCTGCCCGGCAGCCAGAGGCCACGCACGGCTTGTGTCGGCGTGGGTCGGCGTGGGCGCTGCCAGCTCTGCGGCGCGCCGCACCACGCACGAGCCACAGCCAGCCACAGCCACTCGCTCCATCCACGGCACGGGGCGACGACGCTGGCGGCCTCGAGTGGATGCACAGACGAGAGCGCACATGGGTGGATGGAGAGGCACCCCCGCTGACCCTCGCCCCTCCTCCCCTTCCTTCCCCTGCTCCAGCTGCTGCTCGAAAACGACTTTATCGACTACACGCAGCTCGGCCTCAAGTACCGCCTGTACCGCTGCGAGGTGCACTTTAACCGCGCCATGTGCTACCAGCTCGTCGGCGACCGCTCGCGCGGCATGCAGGACATTGCCACCGCCCAGAAGCTCGCCCGCACACCAGACCACAACGCCGTCATCGCCACCGCCGCCCGCTCCGGCCTCGACGAGCTCACGCTCTTCACCGTGCCGTTCGAGGCCATCTTCGAGGTGCCCGAGTCAAAGACCAAAAACATTGAGAAGCGCTCGTTCCTCAAGGACGCCAAAGTCGTCGCGTCCACTGACATGGAGATCGGCACCTTTGCCGGCTTCTCGGGCGCCGCCATCCTCGAGCCCAGCCTCGCTGCTACCGACGAGTCCGGCGACATGGGTGCGTCGCAGACGCTGTTCCGCCGCAAGACCGAGAAAAAGTCTGCATCGCCAGAGTCGTCCTCCCCTGCAGGCTTCTCGGGTGGCCGCAACGGAAGCGTCAGCGGCGGCAGCGGTGCCGGCACCAGCATGACCATCAGCCGCTCGCAGACCTCGTACGACCGTCCATCCCCGAACATGTCCACGCTCGACCGCTCCAACTCGGAACGCGGTCCGTCCAAGCCCTCGTCGATCGGCCCAGCTGGCCGCAGACCGTCGACCCGAGACGACACGGCTGCAAAGGAGGCCAAGCTTCGTGCTCGCCAGTCGTCGCTCACCGTCTCGCGCCAGCCACAGCAGTTTTCTCGTCCAAACGAGCCTATGCCAGACCGGTCGGCAGCCAATGGCCGTGCCCAGCAGCAGCAGCAGCAGCAAAGACCAAGACAGAACAGCGCGGGCGACGGGTCGTACGATCAGCGTCGTCGGTTATCAGAGCCTGAAGCGTACGAGTCCAACAACAACTACGACGACTACGACGACCGTCGCGGCTACAACGACCAAGGATCGGCTGGCGGCTACAATGGCCGCTCGCAGCCGGCCGGTGGCCAGCAGGCAAGAGGGTCGCCTCTCCCGAGAGACCCGTTCCCGGAGCCCAACGGCGGTGCAAAGCGCGGCGCGCCATACAGCTCTCCCAAGGCAGCCGGCGCTGGCAGGTACAATGACGACCAGTATGGCAACTCGGATGGCGCAGCGTCGCCCAACAGCTCCACGACCAAGGTCAAGATCCACTTTGAGGGCCAGACCATCGCCATGATTGTGCCCGTGAATGTCGACCTGGGCACGTTCAGAGACATGATCCGCACCAAGCAGGGCCTCAGCGCTGACCCGCAGATCAGCTACCCAGACGAGGAGGACCCTGACACCATGATCTCAGTCATTGACGACGACGATCTGTACCTGGCCATGTCGAGCGCAAGCGGCGCGACGTTGCACTTTTACTGCAAGACGGCACCCGTATCCAACGATCTTCTCGACTACTACTAATCCCCGCCACCCTCGGCCGCGATATACCAGCGAACCTCATGGCGTATCATCACACTCGCTCTCCTCCTCATCCGTACAGTCTCCACGCCTTCCCCCGCCGGTTTTCGGCACTCTCTCGCTCTTGTTGTGTGTACCCTTTGCGACTGTGGGTGCCCTTGCAGACCTTGTATATAAAGAAAGTTTGAATTCGAACATCCGTTGGGTCTTTCCGTGAAGCACGCGTGCCAGATCTCGTGCGCGTTTCGTTCGTCAAAACCACAAACGCATCCAGACACGCACACCGTCAGAAGTCTTTTACTAGCAGCACACGCACACGAATGCCACGAGGGCGAAGCAGCAGTTCAGCGCGATTGCCAGGCACAGCCAACAGCCAGCTGCCGGCCGGCTATATCAGCAGCGGCGGCGGCGGCGGCAGCAGCAGCAGCACGCCGGCAGGAGGTAGCGACCAGCGCAAAGCAACGCTCGAGACGCTCGTGTCGCGGTTGCTCGACCTTGAAGAATCCATACACATGCAGGAGATGATAGTCTGCGGCGTCAAACGCGAACTGGCCGGGATCATCTCTGACACACGAGACCTCGCAAACCAACGGCTTGCGCCGTCTCTTGGCGCTGCCTCGTCCGCTTCGTCGCCGGGCCGCGGCGGGGCTGCCGGAAGCGGCAGCGGTCTGTTGCGCGACATGAGCGGGTTCTTTGGACGACGGTCCGCGAGCAGCCGCGACGCTTCGGACGTGCCAATGGATGATTTTGGTGCGGCCGAGCACTCGCCAGCAGGGTCTCCCGTGCTTCAAAGCCGCCACGACCCCCAGCAGAGCCAGCAGCAGGTCCCGGCCCAGCTGGGCCCGCCCGCGTCCAGCCAGCAGCCGCAGGTCAAGTTTGGCGGTGTCAGCAAGCGGAGTAGGTGTCTTGTTCTTTGTCCTGCCCTGCGATCCACCCCATCGTGATGCTCGTGCTGGTCTCTTGCCTCCCGTTTCGACCCAGTGTCGTGTTTCTTGGTCCACATACAGCTGCCGCAATGGACATAATGGCAATGTTGCCCATATCTCTCCTGCACGGGTCTCAGCTGGGCCAACGAGACTGCGGGGCCGTGGCATGTCCGGCACATGTGGACATTCATGGCCCCTTTGTGTCTGCACGTGGAGAGCTTCCGACGTAGACAGCTGCTTGTCTCTGTCCCTCGCGACCACAGGTGCTTCTTCCTGCCATCAACCGCGTCTTGACTTTCGCGTCGTCTGGACGCGTGGGTCTTTCCTGATTGCGCTTTGCTGCCCAGCGTCGTCTTGTCCCCTCTTCCCCACCAGCAAATACCGTTGCTTTTCTCCGATGGCATTTTTCCCCTCACCACCTCCACTCGGCTGCCCGTCCAGTGACGTCACGGTACATCCACTAACCCACAATGTGTATTTGGCTCGTGCTCTTGAATCGTCTGGCGTTGGCGCGGCTGTCTTGATATGGCTCTCGCTCACACTCATGGCACGGACGACGCTTCGGCTCTTCACTCGCCACCACCACCACCACTATCGCGACCGCACATCCCAGTGACGGCAGCGCTGTCCAACGCGGCTCTGCATCTCATTGGAGGCAAGCGCAGCCCGACATCGTCGGGTCCAGCGTCCGAGTCTGGCGAGCCGACCGGAGATGTAAACAATGAGCCAACGCAAGGGAAAACAAGGGTTGGCAGCATCGGCGATGCTATGGGTTCGGGCGGGCTTGGGCATGCAGGCGAGATCGCCAACGCCAACACGAGCAGCGGCAAGGTATCGCAGCATAACTTACAGCAAGCACAATCCCGCTCACATTCGCAGTCGACGCCAAGCCGGCCATCCACTTCAACGGCCCGCCACTCTGAGACTGGCACTGACGGTCCATCTGTCCCAGGTGCTGCCATGGGATCACTCACGGGACTCAGTGGACAGCCGACGTCTGCAGTCGCCGATGCAGCACAGCAGCCGTCAGAATCTTCGCCAAAAGCAGCGCATTTGCGCCAAGTCCTCCTGCGCACGGCACAGCATCCCGCGACGGCCCATTCTCGTGCCGATTCCCATGACCCTGCCCGTCGATCGCCGCTTGCCATGACCGTCCGCAACGCAGACGAAGCCCAAAGCATCAACAGTCTTGCAAGCTCCGCCGCATCGAGCGACTTGGAGTCAAAGGGTCACTCTTACGCAGCTGCTAATGCTCATCGCGCATCGTTTTCGGGATTCGCGTCGCCTGACTCGCTCAACAACTCGCTTACCATTCCGTCTACAACTCAGACGCTCACGCGTAGATCTGACCCGGAGCACAACCACCACTCGAGTCAGCAGCAGCAGCAGCAGCAGCAGCAAGATCAGGATCAGAGTGTCACGGAAAGTGGTCCAGCCACAACAACCTCTTCGGCGCTCGCCGTCACAGGTCTGTCCATCGCCACTTCAAGTGCAGTCAACCCGCTCTCAGTACAGCCTTCCGTCGTCAAGTCTCTCTCAACGCCACGCATCTCGGTCAGCAACAGCGACAATCTCACGCCGTCGTTTGTCATCCACCCTGCATCGCCGTCGTCGCCGTCACACCCCGACTATGCTGGCGACTTTCCTGATGAAGCGGGCGAATCGGCTGGAATGCAAGGCGATTATAGCGGCTCTGGACTGCCGGCCGAAGACGACACAGACTACGACTATGTTGATCCATTGCAGCAAGCAGACCCAACTGCCCAGCACAGTGCCGGTGCGAGCAACGCTAGTAATACGAGCAGCCACAGCAGTGCAGGAAAACGAAGCATCGCCGAGCCAGGCGGCAATATGGACGCGGCCAACATGCCAGCGCCAGCCATCCCGCCGCACCTGGCACCTACGCTGTCCACATCTTCCATGTCGCGCGACGATCTGCGGCCATCGCAGGTCGAGGGCCGGCTGCACGACGTGGGCCGGGCCGCTACACAGTCCCAACCGCCGCCATCGCCCTCGGGCGGGCTGTTTGACCTGCCCGAGCAATTCAGGCACATCGTGGTGGCCGTGGACGCGCCGATTCCGACCCCGACGCCCCTGCATCTGCGCGGTCATCTCGACCAGCTGCACTCGCAGCTGCAGAGCGGCTCGCAGATGAACCTTGTCGGCGCCAACGGCAGTGCGGGGATCGTGCCAGTGAACGTCCTTCCAGTCGGGCTGGTACGGCACCAGCAGCACCAGCAGCACCAGTCATCCCAAGCGAACCTGTCGACTCTGGCACAAGGCGCGTCGGCCAGTGGCGGCATCGTGGCGTCGCGGTCGATGCAGATGCAGATGCAGACGCCAGCGTACAGACCGCCCGGCCAAAACATGTCCGCCGAATCGACCATGTCCGTGGCATCGCCAACACAGCGTGCGCCGGCCGCTGGTCCGCCCGGCTCGGCCATGGGCGACACCATGCAGCCATTCTCGTACGACCCGTTGCAGACAGCCGCTGCCGGTGTGCTTACGATTGTGGACAGTGCGGTTGGTCCGCCGACACGCTCGATCCAAGTTCACGTCACCGAGAAGCAGCAGCAGCAAAACAAGGAGACAGCCGCAGCCGAGCAGGAGCGGAGCGCGCCGTCAAGTCCGCTGGGGTCATCAAACGGGCATACACACGTTGCACCGACGCCTGCAACCACGTCAATGATTGGCATGTCGTCGCTCAACGGACACGAGGCCACCGTCGCAGGCAACGGCGGTGCGGGCAGCGGTGGCGCGGGCGGACGGGGCCATGCAAGCAGCACACGCAGCGGCGGCGGCAGTAGCAGCAGCAGCAACCGATGGGCGTGCCAGCCAACGCGGACAAATCGCCTCCACCAACAGCCGAAGCGACAGCACGGCCATCGCTGCCGGACCCGGTCAAACCACCTGCACCGAGCAACGTCGAAAAGTCGTCGCTGCTGGCACGCGTAAAGCGCTTCTTTAGCCGAGACACGTACATGCGTCCGCTCGCCCTCTCGACGTCGTCGGGCATGTCGCATTCCCTGCTGGCGCTCTCGCCGTCGTTTCCCGGGCTCGTGCTCATCCACCCGCACTCGTACCTGAGCCAGCTGTGGGCGTCGGTCATCTTTGTCGTGCGCGTCATCATGCTCTTCATCCTCCCCCTGTCGCTCGGCTTCGAGGACGCGTACACGTGGCTGCCGTTTGTGTCGATCCCGTTTGCCGTGTTCTCGGCCGTCGATGTGTGGGTGGTGGCGCACACGGCCATGATTATCGAAAAGACGATCGAGATGGATATCCGCAAGGTGATGCGGTCGTACCTGAGCTCGGGCAGCATGGTCTTTGATCTGGTGTGCGCCATGCCATGGGTGTGGGTGACGGACGGGTTGACAAAGCCCGGGTCCAATGCGCAGTGGATGTGGCGGCTGGTGTGCGTCGTGCACGGACTGCCGAGCATCAAGCAGCTGATGGGCGGACGCATCTCGCTGCTGTCCGAGATTACAAAGGGCGTGATCCGCCAGTACAACATGCCCACCACCGCCGTCAGTCTGGTCAGCATTGTGTGCGCCATGTTCACCTACTGGTGAGTTGTGTTTGTGTGTGTGTGTGTGTGTGTGTGTGTGTGTGTGTTGTGCTTACGTGGCTGACCCTTGCTGTGCGGTGTGGACAGGCACTGGGCGGCTTGCGCGACAAGCTTCTTGAAACACCTAAACGTCATTCCCGATCACCACGCCAAGGATCCGTGGGTCGACCGGTACACGCTTGGATTCTATTCAAGCGCTGCAGAGATGCTGGCTGCCGGGTCCGTCATGCTCGTATTCGTGTTTATGCAATCACGCGCTCCTGACAAACAGCCTGCCGCCTCGATGAATGCAGTTTTGGCGCCGAGGTGCCCGAGGTGTCCGCCGACCGGTGGTTCAAGATCGGCAACATGATTCTGAGTGCGCTGTTCTCGGCCATCTTCATTGGTAACATTTCGTCATTCATGATCGGTCTCGACAGGCAAGTGCATGCATGTGCATCCTCGACTTTGTCCGGATGTGTTGGCGTGTGTCGCGATGTCGCGCGCGACTGACTCGCCCAAACTCTCCGTGCCACACAGCTCGGGCCGAATGTTCAACGAAAAGATTGAAGAAGTCAACCAGTACATCAGCTACAAAGGATTCAACGCGGACATCAAACGCCGGATCCTGTCCTACTACCAGCTCAAGTACTCCCAGGGCAAATTCTTTGACGAGAACAAGATCTTGTCGGAACTCAACCAGCCATTGCGCCAGGTATGCTCCATCTCGTGCCATTGCACTCGTCTAAAGACGGCGCACTGACAACAATCTCATCGCTCTGCCGTGCTCGCACACAGTTCATTTCGCTGCAAGAGTGCCAGTCGCTCATCTTGAAGGTGCCCTTCTTCAAAGACGCCGACCGCTTCTTCATCTCTCAGGTCGTCATGATCCTGCGCATCAATCACTTTTTGCCGGGCGATTTCGTCATTGAGGAGGGCACGACCGGCGACCAGATGTTCTTCATCTCGTCCGGCACGCTCGAGGTCATTGTGGGCGGCGCGCCGCGTGCCAAGCTCTCTCCCGGCCTCTTTTTCGGAGGTTGGTCACTGGTGCACTGCAATCAGTCCATTCCATCTGCTCCTCGCATCCCGTCTCGCCGCACCTCATCGCATGCATGGCACACTCACGAATGCAATCTCACGCTCCAAACCATCCGACAGAGATTGCACTGTTGTATGGCCGCATGCGACGCACAGCATCCATCCGCGCCGCCACCAACTGCATTCTGTACTCGCTGTCGCGGCCGGACCTCAACTCGATCCTCGAGGGCAACCCTGTCATGGCCGACAAGATGCGCAAGGTCGCTGAAGAGCGGCTGGCCAACGACGCCAAGTTCAAAAAGTCGTCGTCGCCGCAGCCGTCGCAGATGAATCTGGTCAACGCTGCCGGCGGTCCAGGCGGCGATGGCGGTGGCTCCAACGCGGCAATTGGCGGCAATGGCGGCCGCATGAACGGCCCTGGATCGCAGGTAAGACGGGGACGGCAGACCGACGGGGTCGGTCAACACGGCACGACACTCACTGACTGGCAATGTGTGCAGATGAATATGGTCGGCTCTCAGATGAACCTCGGTCTGTCGTCGGCCAACCTGCGTGTTGATGGATCGCAGATGAACCTGTCCTCATCGAGGCTGTCGATTGGACCAAACAAGGGCGGCGCGTCGGGCAGCGGTCCGGGCAGCTTCATGGCATCGCAGGTCCATCTCGGTCCACCACCGACTCTCAACTCGAGCCTGACCAACGCGCAGCAGATGCAGCAGATGCAGCAGCCAAACAGACTGCCGTCGCGACGCCAAAGCTCGCTGATCGTGCGGACACGCGAGCTCGGCGACGGATCGCCAAACGAGGCGAGCCCGGGACCCGACTCGGGTGGCCAGGCTGCGCCGACGTCTCCCGCAAAGAGCGGGTTTGGCGTCCGCAGATTCTCGTTGGCCGGTGTGCCGTCTTCGAGCCATGCTGCTGGCACTCGGAGCGTCTCGGTGACGATCGGCGAGTCGGACGCTGACCCCAACAGCAAATAGACAGACGCACACACCCATGTATCGCAAGCTCTTGTGAATGAACAGTGAATACCAGTCGAGGCGTCGGTGGGCTTGGATGCGGTGGCTTGGATCTGCTCAGTGACTTGGGGTCTTGTTTCCGGGTAGACAGGCTCTCCACGACGGGTCAGTCCGACCGACAGGCACAAACGGTCCTCAGGAGAGCGAGTTGAACCCTGTCAACACCCGTGCAGACGCCACCGAGCGCTGATTGGTGCAACCCAAGCGCAGTTCAAAACTTTTTTCTTGCCAGCCGCAGCAGCCAGCCAGCCAGCCAGCCAGGGGTATAAAAGCAGCAGCAGCCCAGCGCCGACTTTCCGCCCCATCGACCAACTCTTCAGGATCATATGTAGAGTCGTTCGTACCGCACTATCTTTCTCAAGATAGCTGCACACATCAGCATGGATGATGAGACGAAGGACAGTCACCCGAGCGGGAAGTGCGACGCTGCAGCCCATGCGTCAGCGTGGGTGCCGTTGGTTGAAGACTGCTCCCGATCGCTGGAGACTGGCTGCCTTGTGCGGCTGGCTCTGGCCGGGAAGGGTGACTGGCCCCGTCTGACATGCTGCCTGTCTGGTTGTGTGATTGTCTGTCTGGCTGTCTGGCTGCCTGTCGTCTGTCTGGCTGTGTGCACTCGGCCATGCGGTGGTATGAGGTCATACTCAATCCCAGTCTGAGCAGCGCAACTCGTTGCTTCTGTTGCTGCCCACACTCGGTGCGAGTGTCGACTTCATACCCGCTCATGCCCCTTGGTCTGCTTGATCTGTCTGCCTGTCTGCCTGTCTGTCTGTCTGTGTGTGTGCTCTGCCAATGAACCCAGCCGTCTTCATTCAGTCGCTGCCCTCCTTCAGCCCGCTTCAGCCAAACAGCCACTCCATGCTGCCATTGTCGCCCATGTCGACCGTCGCTGCATGCACGGCTGGATATGCTGTCCGCAGCCACGCAGCCACATCGGGTGCTGTTGCCAGCATCACGGCTTCGTGTGTGCAGCCCTCTGTGCGGTTGGCATGCAGCCACTGCATCACAGCCAGATGGCCGCTGTGCGCTGCGCCGTCCATTGCTGCCTTGGTGCACCCGTATCCATGCTCGTGCAGCCACTCGACGACACCAAGCCGCCCAGCGGCTGCTGCTCCATCCATCGCAGCCGTGCTGCATCTGAATCCCCTCTTGTGCAGGCACGCCACAACGGCCATGTGGCCAGCGTGCGCTGCGTCACTCATCCAGCACTACGACAACAGGTTTCCGCACAGCATTCCCCACCAGCCATGGCACAAGCTCATTCGGTGGCTGCGAGTGTTGGATCGCAGCAACGATCCTGTCCTCAATGCTGCCATCTGCGAGCAGCATGCTCCAGCCACACAGCAGCAGCAGCAGCAGCAGCCAAGACAGAGAGAACCAAGGCAGGGACAGCAGCAGCCAAGAGTTCATTCTGTATCTCGAAGTGCGGCCGCAGACGCTGCTGAGACGCACGCTGGATGCATACTTTGGACAACCCGCACACTGCCGCCGCCAGCACGGCCGACCGAGGCAAATCTGTACCATCCGCATGTGTCGCTCACAGGCTTCTTTGTGCTGCCGCAGCACGAATACCGCCGCGAGCAAGCACAGCAGCAACAGCAGCTGAAGCAGGCGGCATCGAGCATGGACCCGCCAGTCTGTGCCGCTCTGCCTGTGGTGGCCGGCATGCCCATCGTCTCGCAAGATGGCGCTGTGGTCCTGCTGCCCATCAGCCAAACCGAGGAGATCCTCTCCTGGGTGCGATCGCTGGCTGCCCGCATGGCCCACGCAACAGCAGCAGACATCCGCATCAAGCGGGCCGATCATCTGTCGCTCGCATACAACGGCCACCGCACTCGCATCAACCAGCTGACTCGTGACAACTGCCAGGTGTACCATGCTGCAGCCACGACCATGCTCCAACAGGCATTCCACCGGACAGCGGCAGATCCTCCAGACCAGCGGCTTCCGGCTGAATGGGACGTTGTGCTGTACAGACGCAGCCATGTTGGCCATGTTGGCACAGCTGCTGGTGATCCGACTGAGATGCATGGCTTTGAAGAGGTGTATCGGTGGATGTTGGATGCAGATGGCACTGCCATTAATGAATCTGCAGAGTGAGTCAGACAGCGGATGTGTGGGCAGACAGACGCCTGTTGCATGGCTTCAGTGCTGGATGAGTGACGCAGAGCAGCACAGCTTGCATCGCAGTCGTTGGGCAATGTGAGCGTGGCGTCTCAATCGATTGTGGCGTTTTGAGTCGTGTGTGATGGGGGATCAAATCCTCCAAGGAGGGCGGTCACTGGTCTAAGGGTTATGATTCTCGCTTAGGGTGCGAGGGGCTCCCGGTTCGAGTCCGGGGTGACCCCACTCTCCTCTTTTGCCCATGGCTCTGCCATCACATCCATTTTGCCACATCCATTTTGCCACATTCGCCCACGGTCTCCCATTCTCTTTTTGGCAATCCCTGCCATGCTCTCTGCCACGCGGTCCGGCTGCACATACACGCAGCCTATATTGACAACAGATTGGCGCGCTTCTCTGGAAGCGGCGATGCACGTCGTGGCGGCAGGGATGGGCAAGGGGCAGATGGCGTTTAACATCGACAAGTGCGACAATCACTTCTTCATTCCAACGCCAATGGCGAGTCTTGGCGATCCAGTCATCACTTGCGCGGCTTTTGCAGTTTCTTGATGGTCGACTCGAGTCGCTTGATGGTGAGCTTGTTGGTTTTTCCTTGGGTTGCTTCCGCAAGCAGCGCCTGTGCCCGGTCCAGCGTAAGGCTGCCAAGGAGGATGTTGGCGATGACCGTTGTGCCGGCGCTGCTGAGTACTCCGAGTTTAAAGCCGTTTCCGCAATCCAACAAGCATTGTAGCATCTCGATATTGCCCCTTTTAGCTGCCCCTTCGACGGCATCACTCGGTGCGCGACAGCCTTTCGAGTGCATGTACTTGACGACGTCAAAGTGGCGCCAGTTAATGGCGTTTTTGAGTGCATCGCGCGTGCATTTTTGACGACCGGTCTCGTGGAGCCACTGCACCATGTCAAGGCGGCCATGTCTGGCAGCATCAAGCATGACCCGATTCGTGCACCCTTCTGTCCTGTTTTCGTGGAGCCACTGCATGATATCAAAGCGATCGATTTCGGCCGCATAATCCATCGCATTCATTGTGCATCCTTCCGTCCTGTTGGCATGCAACCACTTCGTTTGTGTGTGTGTTCGGCGATGTATTTCCGCCAGATTTCATTTTATTAAAGTTTACGTGTGCAACCAACAAATACTGCGGCCCACAGCAGGCGGCAGGGTCCGACACCAACAGCAACAACAGTACCGGTAGCAGACCGGCACAAACGGTTATGAGCCCAGCGGACACGTCCGCCGTTGCAGGCAGCAGCCGCACACCAGTAGCGTTCAACGACATGACATACGAGGATTTCCTTCTCAGCGTTACCACCGAGGCATTGGCCAGCAATTGTGCCCTGGTCATGAGTGACTTGTCCCTTGTCGATGAGACGAAGTCGCCACCAGCAGAGACGCCTACAGCCAGTGACTCGAAGGGCCAGACGACCATCATTATCCGTAGCGACCATCTTGAGCCGTCGTTGGCCCGCCAGAAGGTCCTAGCCATCATCAAGTCGAAGCTGCCCTCGTCGAACCAGAACCTCCTGATGTCCTCGGGCGACGCAGTCAAGATCTTCTCGGTCAAGGAAGCCATGGCGGCCATCAAGAAGCATCTCGACGCTGCCAAGAAGGACCACGCGGTCGCCCTCGGCAAGGAGTTGTCGAAGCTCAAGGCCAAGGACAACGAGACAGTCGGTCAGATATGGGAGCGAGTCGCGGTCATCCGATACCGATTGGCCGAGATGGGAGCCACTCCAGCCTTTGACGACGTCTGGGACCCATTCTGGGCGACTCTGAAAGACGACTCTGGCTTCAGCTGGCTCAAGCGCGAGGTCGAGACGTTCCGCAACAAGGACGAGGTGACAGACAAGTACAACCGTCTCCACGAGATAGCTCAGTCAGTCAAGGACTTTGTCCCAACCCATCTCAAGGCATCAGTTCCGCCACCATCGTCGGGAATCGCCGCCGCCGCGGTGGAATTTCGTGGCCCACGTGGCACCCCGTCGGCTGACGGGCCGAGATCCAGTGCGCACATTCTGACGGCAGGGTTCCTCAAGGCGCTGGTCCAAAAGGGCATCTTGAAAGAGCTGGCCGAGCAGCGTCTCAGCAAGGGCCTCTGTGCTTGGTGCGGTGGCGCCAAGAACAAGAAGATCGGCGACTGCACTGGACGTTTCCATGTGGTTGGAGTGGCTGCTGTTGCTAATGAATCCCGCTCCACCTATCTGCGTGCCGGCCTTTTAGATTCCGGTGCATCCCGGGTCATGGTCGGCGACACCTCGAATTTGTCCAACATCAAGCCGGTTGACCCAGTCACATTCGCCACTGCAGACGGGTCCAGCATTGTCGCGCGCGAGTCAGGCACACTGTCTGTTGCAGTAGGAGCAGACGAGCGTGTAGAGCTGGAAGCACTGCACGTGCCGTCGATCGAGCACGACCTGATCCCACCACTCGCACTCGCATCCAAAGGCATCAAGACGCACATCGACAAGCACGGTGCACAGCTGTCCAAGGACGGCGTTGTCCTCTCGCAGATCAAGCCGACAGCCAGCAACCTGATTCTACTGTACGGCGACACAGACGACAGCACCGCGATGTACGCGCCGACTGGCAAGATGTCTCCAGAGGTGTAGTACTGGGCCTCCAGGCGGACTTGCCGGCTGGTCTCGGGGCAGTGAGTATGCACGCAGGGGAAGGGTGGGCAGACGACTACTTCATTGGGAGGCAGCACAGACCTGGTCTCGGGGCAGTGAGTATGCACGCAGGGGAATGGCGGGCAGACGACTGCAAGAACGGGGAAACCAGAGCGGCCGGTGCGGCCCGACAATGTCTGTCCAGTCACGTGGATCACGTGGATCACGTGACCGCGACCGAGCATCCGTTACAAGAGGTCTGGCATGCGCGCTGCGGCCATATGAGCAAGCACGTTGTCAAGCACATTCTGGCGGCGTGTGAGGGCGCAGATCCAAGCGTCATGCCCAAGGTCGCGACGGTCCGACACTGTCAAACGTGCCATGATGCGCTGCACAAGCACCATGCGCACCGGCCGAGCCAGGCGCCAGCGACCACTGCTGCATTTGAGCGGATCCATGTCGACACTTTTGGACAGGTGGACACGGGCAGCGTCAACAAGGGCTACAAGTACGCTCTGTTCATCATCGACATCCACACTTGGTACACCTGGGTATTCGGCATGACGGCCAAGAATCAGGCCGCCGGGATCATTATCGACTTTTACAAGATGGTGCGGACACAGTTCAAGAAGAAGATCCAGCACATCACGTCGGACAAGGGCGGCGAGTTCAAGAACCGCAAGCTGCAGCGATTCTGCAAGAAACAAGGCACTGTGCTGTACGCGGTGCCGACCGAGATGTCTGACCAGAATGGCTTTGTCGAGCGCATCATTGGCGTGATCACAGGCAGAGCACGGGTGTAACGGATGCTCGGTCGCGGTCACGTGATCCACGTGATCCACGTGACTGGACAGACATTGTCGGGCCGCACCGGCCGCTCTGGTTTCCCCCGTTCTTGCAGTCGTCTGCCCGCCGTTCCCCTGCGTGCATACTCACTGCCCCGAGACCAGGTCTGTGCTGCCTCCCAATGAAGTAGTTGTCTGCCCGCCATTCCCCTGCGTGCATACTCACTGCCCCGAGACCAGCCGGCAAGTCCGCCTGGAGGCCCAGTACTACAACGGGCCATGCTCATCCATGCCAAGATGTCGATCGGTTTCTGGTACCTGGCGTTCGAGGCGGCCGTCTACACACGCAATCGACTGCCGCACTCGGGCCTGGGCAGACCAATGACGCCATTCCAGATGCTCTACGGCCGCAAGCCCAACATCGAGCACCTGCGCGTCTTTGGCTGCGACGTGTCCGTTCGCAAGCCCGACCAGCAAGTCAAGAGCAAGTTCGAACCTGTCAGCTACACCGGCCGTTTTGTCGGGTACAGCGAGAAGGACAAGAACTACATTGTCTGGAACGGCCGTCGCCTGGAGGACGAGTTTGAGGTCATCTTCATGGAGGAGAGCTTTGGGCGACTGCGCATCGACAACTACAATGAGGCGGACATCCGGACGCTGGTTCGGCCACCACCACCTGCACAGCTGCACACGAGCGGCGCCGAGGTTTCCGAGTCAGAGGATGCGGCGTTCCATACAGCTGCAATGCACACTGTTGGGGACGACGAGGATAGCAGTGACGGCGCGTCAAGCATGATGGACGTGGTCCCGGATTTCGCCGTTCTGGAGCCTCGGGTGGAACAGGAGGAGTCTGCCACAGATGATTCGGTTGAGGAGGAGGATGATACGAGTGATGATGAGCCTGCCAGTGAGCAGAGCCATGAAGAAGAAGAAGAAGAAGAAGAAGAAGAAGAAGAAGAAGAAGAAGAAGAAGAAGATGATGATGATGATCGCGACATTGCAGATGCTGTTGTGGAGGACCCGCAGGATGAGGAGGAGGAACCACCCGCCGACGCTGCCATGGACGAGCCAGAGCCCGACGCGCCAGCGGCACGACAACCTGCGGATCACTCCACCCGATTGAGAACGCGCACCGGTCCACAGCCCGACTACGGGTCCCAGATGACAAGTCGCTCCTCGTCCAGCCGGCGCAAGTCGAAACGTGCGCCGACTAACCGAGCCTCTGCGGCGGTCGAGAAGGTGATTGCACGGGCAGCCACGATGGATACATGTGCCCCATTTGCAGAGGTGCACGAGGACGATCTCATCATTGTTGATATGCGCGCAGCGGACATTGTACTGCCTGAGACATACAAGGACGTGCTCAAGCATGATCTCGTCAAGCAGTTCATTGCGGCTGGCCACAAAGAGGTCAACGGCCTGCTGGCACAAGGCGTGTTCACGGTTGGCGACCCACCCAAGGGCGTGTTCATTATCACCAGCAAGTGGGTGTACTCGGTCAAGAGCAACGACAAGGGATTCGCCACCATCGCCAAGGCACGCCTCGTTGCTCGTGGATTCATGCAGATGCCTGATCGGGACTACAAGTTCACCTATGCGCCAACGGTCGAACCGGCGTCGATGCGCATCCTGCTCACTATTGCCGCGGTCAAGGATTGGGCAATCGGCCAACTCGACGTGTCACAGGCGTTCACTAACGGCGAGATCGAGCCGGGTCTGTGCCTCTGGATGCGGATGCCCAATGGTTGCGGCGACCTTTCTGGCAAGTGCGTGATGCTCAACAAGTCGCTGTACGGCCTCAAGCAAGCCGCGCATCAGTGGAACGAGGCGCTGGTCGTGCATCTCGAGAAAATGGGCTTCAAGCAGTGTCTCTACGATCGCTGCCTGTTCATGCGCGGCAGTGGCGACAGCGGCGAGTACATCTTGGTGCACGTGGACGACATTCTTGTTCTGGCCAAGGAGCAGCGCCGCATTGATCGGATCAAGACCGAGATCAACAGTGGGTTCAAGACCAAGGACTGCGGCGATCTGCACCACTTCCTTGGCATCAGCTTCAAGCGCGATCGGCTCAAGCGCACCATTACCATGTCGCAGACGGCATTCTGGGAGGACGTTCTCAAGCGCGTGGACATGACTGATTGCAAGCCGTCGTCCGTGCCCATGGTGCTTGGCGCAGATTGCACGCCGGCCACCGACCAGGAGATCGAGAGTGGCCCCGTCACATTCCCATACGCCAAGATGATCGGGGCGGTGAACTGGGGAGCGCTCGTCATGCGACCAGACATCAGCAAGGCAGTGTCTGTGCTGTCGAGCTTCATGGCCAAGCCGGCCGAGCGGCACGTGGCGCTACTCCGTCATCTGCTACGATACGTCAAGGGCACGATGGACGCGGGACTGACCATCGGCGGCTTGGAGGAGATTGCGCTGGAGGGCTGGGCGGATGCATCGCACAACGATAAGGAGGATGGGCGATTCACCACAGGCTACGTCTGCACCGTCGCTCGCGGGCCAGTGATCTGGCGTGCGAAGAAGCAGCCGTTCTCATCATTGCCGACACTGGAATCCGAGTACGTGGCAACTACACAGTGCGGGCGCGACATCATTTGGCTGCGTCATCTGCTCAACGAGATTGGCTTTCCTCAGACCGGACCAACGCCCATCTACACCGACAACTCTGCAAACTTCTACGTATCGTCCGGCAAGGCACCCAACAAGCACGTGCGCCATCTCGCCCCGGTATTCCACTTTACGCCCGAGAAGGTCAAGGACAAGCTCATTGAGATCAAGCAGGTCCCGACGGCGGACATGGTCGCAGACATATTGACCAAGCCATTGGCGCCGATCACCCACGGACGTCACCGTGAAACTTTGCGTCTATCTACCCCAGTATCCCAGTGACGAGGAGGAGCGTTTGTGTGTGTGTTCGGCGATGTATTTCCGCCAGATTTCATTTTATTAAAGTTTACGTGTGCAACCAACAAATACTGCGGCCCACAGCAGGCGGCAGGGTCCGACACCAACAGCAACAACAGTACCGGTAGCAGACCGGCACAAACGCACTTGACAACGTGCAGGTGGCCGTTTCCAGCAGCGTAATCCATGGCACGAGCCGTGCATCCTTCCGTCCTGTTGGCATGCAGCCAGATGACGACATGCAGATGGCCGTAGGCAGCCGCAAGGCCCATGGCTTCAGCCGTGCATCCTTCCGTCCTGTTTTCGTGGAGCCACTTGACCACATGCAGGTGGCCTTCGCCAGCCGCCTGGTCCATCGCCTGATGGGTGCACGCTTCCGTCGTGTTCTCGTGGAGCCATTTGACAACGTGTAGATGACCGTTGGCAGCCGCACCATTCATCGCCGACGTCGTGCATCCCGTCACACCAAGACTAAACAAGTACTGCACAACATCGAGATGTCCGTATCGCGCAGCTTGATCAACTGCTTTGTGCCAGTACACGCTTGTTGGATCGTGCTTGGCCATCCAGCGTTGGAACATCTTGTACTTGCGGTCGAGATACTTGAGCAGATCAAGGCATCCAAAGCGGATGGCCATGCGAGCGAGTGCGATCTTTTTCGAAGACTTGACCAGATCGAACCAGCCGTGCCGCATGGCGATGAGAAGCAGCCGGCTACTGATAAAGGAAGTGAAGTCGAACGATCCGTCGAAGGTGTTGTTCTGTTCGTCGTACATCGCGCAGGAGGGCTCGATGTCGTAAGGAAAGTGCTTGCAGAGACGATCGTACATGGAGCGAGAGTGTGCGAGGAGCAGTCCGTTGTCGGCCGTTAGAAAGGCGTCAGGCAGCAGCGCCAGATTGCCCTGCCAGTCGACCTTGGACGCATCGATCCACAGCTCCAGCTTGGTCGCTTGGTCGAGGCTGTCCTTGTCGCCGAGCAGGCCGCACAGGAAGAGGGTGAGCGGGCCGGCGTGCTTGAGGATCATGGCGTGGATCTCGGCGGGCTTGCCGTCCCAGTGGCTGCTGCCGAACGCAAGGTCGCCGGTGGCTGGCTGCACCACATAGCGAGGCACACCTGGCTGTGCGGTTGCTGCTGCTGCTGTCTTGAGTCGCTTGGCT
>JAHLKH010000259.1:0-29621 GCA_025526915.1 Entophlyctis helioformis | reverse complement strand
TGGCCGCTATGGCAAGCGAAGATCGCAACACAGCACGAGCGTGATGCATGGATGGCCCACCTCGGAATCCATCCAGGAGCACGACCTGGATGCCGGCCTGCTCGAGCAGCTCGACGCCCGTGCAGTTTTGGACGAGATCGGGCGGCTCGCGGACGCCCACAACGACCCTTGCGACGCGGGCGTCGATCAGCCGCTGGACGCACGGGACGTTCCCCGACAGCCGCAGACTGCACGGCTCCATGGTCGTGTACATGGTTGCGCCAGGCACGAGCGGCGCCTTGTCGGTGCCGGCGACCTTGAGCAGACAGACCTGCTCGGCGTGAGTGTTGCCCGCAAGCTCGCGCGAGAAGCCGGTGGACAGCACCGACGAGCCGTCGGCCGCGACCAGCACGGCGCCGACGCAGTAAGCCGCCTCTGCGGGCACCGACTTGCCCGCCTCTGCGACGGCAAGATCCATGAGCCGCCGCTCTGTTGCTGTGCCCTGCACCATGCCGGCCCTCGTCACGCTGCTTGCCGCGACTCGGCTGAAGATCGCTCGCGAGATCGCAACAGCAAGGCAAGGGTCTGGCTGGCTGGCTGGCTGGCTGGCTGTTGTCGGGCTGCTGCTGCTGGAACGGCCGCCGCTGCTGCAAAGCCGCCCGCCCCGCCCCGCCCCGCCCCGCCCCGCCTGCTGACACCCGCCTCCTGCATCCCGCACAGACCCTACGCCGCCGCCCGCACCCGCACCCGCCTGCCATGCCCGTGACGCTCAACGTCCCCACCAACGTGGTCGTCCACCCCCTTGTCCTGCTGTCCGTCGTGGACCACTTCAACCGTGTCGCCAAGAACACCAAGAAGCGTGTCGTCGGCGTCCTGCTTGGGCAGCACGTCGGCGACCAGGTCAACGTTGCCAACAGCTATGCCCGTACGTCTGCCTTCCAACCGTCTGCCCATCTTGCCGGGTCCATGCCAATGGCCTTTGGCTTGCATGCTTGCCTGAATGCCTCCTGCTCCTGTGCCACGTTGCCATGCTATGCCGTGACTTGCAAGCGACTCATCTGGGCATGCATTGCTTTGCTGGCTTGGCTTTACAGTGCCCTTTGAGGAGGACGAAAAGGATCCCTCGGTCTGGTTCCTGGATCACAACTACCACGAGGCCATGTACGAGATGTTCAAGAAGATCAACGGTGCGCTGACGCTGACAGAGAGGACCTTGATTGCGCTTGGCTGGGATCTCGCTCAGAGCTGCCCTGCATGCTCGGCACACTGACTCTGCACGCTCCATTCCGCCAATCACTCCCGACACACTCATCTTGGCCAACATACAACTGGCCACACCACCAGCACGCGAGAAGATGGTCGGCTGGTACCACAGCGGACCCAAGCTCCGCCCTTCTGACCTCGAAATCAACGAGCTGTTCAAGCGCTACACGCCCCAACCCTGCGCTTGTGATCATTGATGTGCAGCCAACCGACCTTGGCATTCCCACAGACGCCTATTTTGCTGTTGAGGAGATCCACGATGTACGTTGCTTGCGCACTCTCGAGACTGGATGCGATGGACGCGTGTTGGACGTACATACGATGGTGCTGTGCTTTGGAGGGTGCCAGCGGTACTCACACTTGCGTGGAATTGGATGGCATGGACACGACCCAACGACTGTGAACCGGATGCTTGGATGTATAGGACGGTACTGCCACAACCAAGACATTCCTGCACGTTCCATCGTCTATCGAGGCGGAGGAGGCAGAGGAGATTGGCGTGGAGCACTTGCTCCGCGACATCAAGGACACGTCCGTTGGCACGCTTTCGACGCAGATCACCAATCAGATCAACTCGCTCAAGGGCCTCCACGTCCACCTAACAAGAGATCCGCGCGTATCTGGACAAGGTTCTGGCGGGCACGCTGCCCGTGAACCACCAGGTCATTTACAACCTGCAGGACATCTTCAACCTGCTGCCCAACCTGCAGGTCCCGGAGACAGTCAAGTCGTTTGCCGTCAAGACCAACGACGAGCTGCTTGTCATTTACCTGTCATCGCTCATCCGTGCGGTGATTGCGCTCCACAACCTCATTGAGAACAAGGTCATGCTCCGCGACCTCGAGAAGAAGGAAGAGGGCGGCGACGCTGCTGACGACAAGACCAAGGCAGCCGACAAGAAGGACGCTAAGGAGACTGCTGCTGCTGCTGCCGCGGATGCCAAGGAGGGCGACAAGGGATCCTTGCCCAAGTAGTCGGCGGATCCTGACATACCACCATTGAGCGATGAGATCCAATGAACTGTATTGGACTCGCCTTCACACGCCCGAAACGAGCATTTAGATGAGCGAGTGAGTCTCTCCCATAGCGGCTGCCTGGACGGCCAGCCGGATATGCCAACCTCTGCCAGAGTGCATGGCAGCATGTGTGGGCGTGCCCGAGAGTCTAGCGGTCTAACGTCTGGTGCTGCCATGGACAGCTTCGACAAGCGCCAAGTGAGAGCCATGATAGACGACAAGCTTGCCCGGACGGGCGAGAAGGACAAGTGCGTCAAGTGGCCGAGTGGCCGAGTGGCTCTGTGCCGGCTGTCGTTGGCTGGCATGCCGGCCACTTGCCATGGCTGCTCGCGGTGGTGCAGGCGGGAGCCGATGGTGCTGGAGGCGGCAGGCTGACAGCAGCATGATGCCACAGGCTCAAGGAGTATCTGAGGCTGCGGTTGGTCGAGTGTGGATGGCGCGACGACCTCAAGGCACACTGCAAAGGTGCCATTGAGGATGATGATGCCATGCATGCATGCATCACTGGGCACGGTGCAGATGCAAGTACTGAGTGGCTGTGGCTCGGCAGAGGTTGTCCGCGCCAAAGGAACAGAAAACATCACAGTCGAGGAGCTGATCCAAGACATTTCGCCAAAGGCGCGAGGTAACCAAACGATCGTGTCCCTGTCCATCTCTCCTTTGGCGATGCTCTGGGCATGCTTGCTGAGACTGGCAACACGCTCCCCACAACTGGACATGCGGGGTGGCTTGCAGCCATGGTTCCAGACGCGATCAAGGCCGATCTGCTGAACCGCATCCGCAAGTTTCTGCAAGAAAATGAATCCTGAGACGGGTCTTGTCTCGATATGCTCCCAGATGTGCACGTTGCGCCATCGGCTCGTTGAGTCTCCCGGTCGCAATTGACTGGCGTCAGTGTGGATTGATTCATTTGACTGCTGGTGTTGGTGTGTGCAGCAGGGCCCCTGCTCGCGTTGAAGCTGCGCAAACCCGCATTGTTGCCGTGTCTGCTGGATGCGCGAGCACAGGCTGCAAGTTGGCGGATGCCGGGTCGACTAGTGATGGTGGTCAGAGTGCTTTTGCTGGAAACGAAGTCCGCAGTAGCCTGGCAACAGCAAAGGAAAAGACACGGATTAATGGGCCATGCATGGGATCGAGCGAGACACTGCAGGGAAGCGGCAGTCCAACTCTTTCATCGCTCTTACCGCAGGACATGGGCTGGTCCTTGTCCTGCCAACGCAAAACGAGTGTGAGCACGCGAGGGTGACTACAGCAGGCAAGAATAGATCAGCACGCGATGCAATGCATGCAGCAACTTACGAGGTTGATGTACACCTTGGGGTGGCCAAGAGCACCGCCGCCTGCAGCAAGATGGCCAGCCGAGTCAGACAAGTGGTGATTCTGCAGGACAGGCTCGCGTCAACAGCCGACCAACCTCCGTCACACGAGACGCGACGGGCCTCGACCCACTTGATGGGCACAGCCTGGATGAGCTCCTGGGCAGACGGAGGGTTTGGCTGCAATCGGATCGAGTCGAGGTGGCAGGCCAGACGCTGTGTTAGCGGTTGCGTCCGTCGCGATATCGAAGCAATCTCTTGGCAGGACAAGTCTCACCTGCAGATCCCAGTTGGTCTGCTCAAAGCTGGCGTTGATAGAGGACACACCGGTGGTTGCGAAGCGCATGTCAGTGTCAGCACGGTCTGCGTAGCAACAGCCGCCATGCCTCGCTGTCCTCCAAGGCCAACAGGCAAGACGAATGGCTCGCCAAGCCGTGATGCAGACTGTGAGGAGGCCATTCCAGCGCATGCTGCCGACTGGCGGCACGGCGGCAGTCTACACCCTCAGTATGGTCGACTTGCTGCATGTCTGCCTGTCTGTCTGACTGCCTGTCCGCCTCTGTCTGTCTGCCACCGTCTGCCTGCCTCTGTCTGCCTGTCTGTTGAACCAACAGCGCACCTTCCCTCGTCTGATTGTGATGCTGCAAGAGTGTGCAAAAGAGCGGCACACAAGGACACTCACCGAGGGCCAGTGGTTGCGGCCTGCTTGGCTTTTTGGCTGGGGCTCCATGTGGTCGCACGGTTGGACGCCTGCGGCACCACTGCCGCAGCCTTGTCTGCCGCCGACGACATGGCTCTCGCCAGCGTCACGCTGCGGCTGCTAGTGGCTGCAAGTCTGGTCACTGTGCGAAGCATCTTGATGGATTGTTGGGAGAGTTGTATTGACGAGTTGCATATGGAAAGGAGGCAGGCAGGTGCTGGTGGCAGGTGCAGGGTGGAGGAGAGCGATCGCCGCAGACGCTATGCAGAAATGTCAACGACGCCCTCGCTGCGCAGCAGCTCCAGCTGTTTCCGGCCCCTCCTGACCAAGTACTCGATGGTGCCAAAGTCTCGCCGTGAAACGGTTGCTGCGTCATGGCGAAACTGGCTGGTGATTCTGGCCTTGAATCGGCCCTGTGCCTCCTGAATGGGTTGATGGGTTGATGTGTTGAGGGATGGATGGACGGACGGGTGAGATGTCCATGTTCCTGTCCAGCGTCAGTTGCTCGTCAGCCGAGGATGGGCAGGCGTCCTGCACTTGCCTGCGGCTTGGTCTGAACGGCGCGAAGAAAGTCCTTGTACAGCGCCAGCACCTCTCGTTGCAGCCCTGTCCGTGCCATGTTGTTGTGGATGATGTTGGAAAGAGTCGAAGAAGGCGTGAATGGCGATCGCCGTGGCTCGATCCAGCGCACAGTGGAACACGAGATCGTCGACAGTCGCTCGCATCACAGCGCCGATGCTGCCGAGCCCATCCTGCAGCACAAACACATCTGCCGACATTGGAAGACGCTTGTGAGATGGCCATGCCATGCGTGTGCATTTACACGCCAACAGCATTCTCTGTTAGCCGTTCGTGGCACGCACCATGCAGGGATAGCCCGCCTTGCTGCTCGGTGCACATGGACATGAGGCGGACCCAGCCATCGCTGCTTCCAATAACCGTGGGCTCCGTTGCAGCGTTTACAGCCTGCATGACGCGGCGGCGAACAACATCCATCTGTGCAGGCGATCGGGCTGAAGTGATTGCTTGTGCCTCGTCTGCACTGCACACTGGATGGATGCTCAGGCTGAGTGCATCCATTATTGAGCGGGTCTCGTGTCTCACGCGATCCTGCAGCTGGACAAAGCGTCGCACCGACGCTGGCGGGTCATCCTTGCTGACATGGACAAACAGAACCACGCTGACGTGCTGCGGCGCACACTGGCGCAGACTGCAGGATAGTTGCACGGCACACGGTAAGCCGGTCCGCCCAACGGCCGTTCAGCCTCTGCCGCAACTCCGTGATGGATTCCGTTCAAGCATTCACAGCATGCCCTTCCAATGCACGGCATGCATGGCAGATGCACCTTGCAACGAGCCGGGCCAGATCGTGGCTCGAAGCGTCCGCTTGTATGTGCATTGCGGTGAATGAGCCCTCATCGGTCTGCGAGAGACGTGCGCGATGGTGGAAGGGCATGGCGCTGCAGAGGGCTGATCGCGTGCCAAGTCGCATGCACGGTGCGCAAAGTCGGCGACTGCTTCGATCCACTCTGCCCGCAATCTGCAAGGACACAAGGGTAAGCATCCAATGAGGCATCCAATGAGGCATCCAATGAGGCATCCACGCCAGATCCGTATGTGCATGTGTGTGCCACGCCGTTCATTTATGCATTGCTCCGATGGTGGCAGCGTCATCTGGCCGGCCAAGGCCACAGCCACGATGCCCAGGTGGCTGCAGATGCAGGCGCCTTTGTGCTTGCCGCCTTTGGCCCCACAAACTTGTCCATGCACTCCTTGTATGCCTTGAGATGCTCAGAGCACTTGGCCAGAGAGTCGCGGGCTGCGTCTGGGTTCTGTGCGGTGCCGGAACAAAGCGTCAGCAGCAAGCCGGAACAAAGCCAGCAGCAAGCCAGCAGCCCGTGCATCGAGCACGGCAGGCAGACAACGCACGCCGTTGTGGACAGACTCTGTCTCGAAGCACGCAAAGAACGTCTCGGCGGGCACGGTGCACTTTTTCAGCTTGAGCGGAAAGTACGGTGGCAGCACCTGGTCGACGGCCTCGTGCTGTTGCTGCTGCTGCTGCTGTTCGGCCTGCTGGACTTGGGCCGCCATTCCAGATCTTGCAATAGCCAAAATGCGGCTGCAATTGATTTCAAATGCGGATGCAACGACAAATATCGACGGGATTTCGCATTTTCGGCTGGTTCCCCCACGCTCCGTTTGGAAATCGATTTGTACGTGTGCGCGAGTCTGCGCTGGCTGGGCTGGCCTGGCTGGCTGGCTGGCTGGCTGGCTGGCTGGCTGGCTGGCTGGCTGGATGGCTTGCAGGGCTGGCCTGGCAGCGAACCCATCCCATCCCATCCCATCCGAGGGTGCAGACAATACTAACCCAGCGTGCATCCAACAGTTACGTTTCCGGAAACCCTACAGCCATGTCCAAGGTCCCTGCCGTTCTCGCCCCCACCGAGGCTGACATTCAGCTCCTCCTCGCCGCCCAGGTGTGTGTGTGGAATCGTTGAAATCGAGTCGCCACTCGATTCTGGCTGCACACGAGCACCGGCTGCGCGCAGAACCGTGCACGGCTGGTGTGCGCTGGCGTGCGCCGGTGTGCGGTGCGGCGCTGTGCATCGTCCATTGGAGCCCGCTGCACTGCAGCAGCATGAGCGGGGCTGCCTTCTGCGTTTGCTGCCAGCTGGCGGGCGTGCGTGTGGGTTGAATGCAGCGTGCTGACGCCTTGAATGGGACAGTCGCACATCGGCACCAAGAACAGCGAGGTGCAGATGCAGCCCTACATCTGGAAGCGCCGTGCCGACGGCATCAACGTGATCAACGTTGGCAAGACCTGGGAGAAGCTCGTGCTCGCTGCCCGCATCATCGCCGCCATCGAGAACCCCGCCGATGTCTGTGTCATCTCGGCCCGCCCCTACGGCCAGCGCGCTGCCCTCAAGTTCGCCCAGTACACTGGTGCCCAGGCCATCGCCGGCCGCTTCACCCCCGGTACCTTCACCAACTACATCACCCGCTCGTTCCGCGAGCCCCGCCTGATCATCGTCACGGACCCCCGCACTGACCACCAGGCCATCAAGGAGGCCTCGTACGTCAACATCCCCGTGATCGCCTTTGCCGACACCGACTCTCCCCTCAAGTTTGTCGATGTTGCCATCCCCTCGAACAACAAGGGCAAGCACGCCATCGGTCTCGGCTGGTACCTCCTCACCCGCGAGGTCCTCCGTCTCCGCGGCTCGCTCCCCGCGCTCTCCCCTGGGACATCATGGTCGACATGTTCTTCTACCGCGACCCCGAGGAGGCTGAGAAGGAGGCTGCCGAGGCTGCCGCTGAGAAGGCTTTCGGCGGTGAGGCTGGCAACGAGTGGGCCGCCACCAACGAGGACGGCGCTGCCGCTCTCGAGTGGGAGGCCTCTGGCCCCGGTGTTGCCGGTGTCGCTGCCCTCGCTTCGGCTGCCAACGAGACCGACGAGTGGGGTGCTGCTGCCGAGTCCACCGAGTGGACCGAGCCCGCTGCTGCCGCCACCACCTGGTAAATGCGCTGCGATCGGACGCGTCTCGTTTGACGCGGCTCTCTTGTTCCTGCGGCAATGAAGTCTGTTTCATTTGCACCATTAGGTTGTGTGTGTTTTTTTTACAGTCGCGTCTCAATTCATGCCGGTCTGCATTCAACGCTCGCGTCGTGTCTCAGCGAGCCACGTATAGGATCATGCTCACTTGTGCAGTCGCTTAATGTCGCTTTGGATCACGCCCATCTCCTCGAGAAGCCGCGCATACGTGTCGACAATGCTCTGAAACTCTGAGCCCAAGTTGCCATACTTGCTCAGCTCGGATCTGAGGTGTCTGGCTTGAGCGCTGATCTGTGCGTTGGCGTGGACAAGCGCATCACTATATTGGCCCGCGGAAAAGTGCACAGCCAGCGAGAGGCACCGCTGGTTAGTCGCCCCGCCTCACATATGGCCCGTGGCACACAATCAAGCAAAGCAATCCAACACACCGTGTGAGACAGATATCAGACGCCATGGGGCTCTGGTCAATCGCCGAGAGAAGGTCCAGCTGCAAGCATCTGCACCGCACCACGTCAGCATCCTGCCCAAAGCCCAGCGAGCCCAGCGAGCCCAGCGCAGATGCCTACTCGATCTTGAGTCTTGTGTTGGTGAGCACCGTGTCCATGTAAGTCGCAAACGCGGCGTGTTTTGCAGGCTCGGTATCGCCGCAGAAGCGCACTGTCCACGACACAAGAGTGTGCATGGACGCCTCTTGGTCCGCAAGGGCGGCTTGGTACGCGTCCAGAACCTGCACATACTGCCAGAGCGTTTGCAGACGCAGCTGCTCCGTGTCTGCAAGAAGCGCAGCCACCTTGTGTGGGGCGTCTTGGACCATGGCAGGCGTGACCGCTGGACAGGCCAACAACAGACGCGGCTTGCTGTCAGCCACGATCTGCCAGATGGCTCGCGTCTCACTTGCATCAACACACACACACACACACATGGGCGTCCAACTCACCGAGCGTCTGGTCTCCGCCGTGCACAAGACGCACCAGATCGTGGCATTTGGCGAGGATGGCATCGCGAGTGCGCTTTTCAAAGGCAGACTGGACAAGCGACGAGGCGTGGCGCTCGAGATCGCTGTGGACCAGGTGCCGCCACTCGTCGGCTGAGACGCCTAGATGCGCCAGACGGGCACTGTCGTGTGCGTCGAGGTCGTCCAGAACCCGCCGCGATGTGTGCAGCCGCCACATGCTCTCGAGCGCCTGCCGGTCAATGGAGAGGAGACGGCGTCAGACGGCGTCAGACGGGTGCACTGCAAGACTGCAAGGCGTCTGCAGATGTGCGACGGCAGATGCGAGGAGCACGCAGGTCTATGCAGGTCCACGCAGGTCCATGCAGGTCCATGCAGATCAATGCAGGAACACGCACGTTGCCCGTGTCGGCCGCCTCGAGCAGCGTGTCCTGGTCGAGCTGCAGACGGATGGCCGCCTTGGCGTGTGCAACGTCCCGGGGCGACGCCCAGCGCGACTTGAACCGGGCGTTGTCGACGGGCGCTGGCATGGGCACGGGCACGGTGCAGGTGCCGTCTAGCTCGTCGCTGCTGCTGCTGCTGCTGCTGCTGCTGCCCAGGCCGTCCTGTTCGTCAACGAGCCGCCCGCGGTGCATCGAGTTTGCCAACAAAGCGACAAACCAGCCAGCGACCACAACGACCATGTCCGACCACGCCGACAACGCCGACAACACCGTTTCGCCGCAGGCTGCCGTGCGTGCCCTGGCTTGCCTGCTGCCTTGCCTGCTGCCTTGCCTGCTGCCTTGGCTTGCCTCTTGCCCTGCGTCCTGCCGTGTCCTCGCTCGCTGACCATGCCGGACCGTGCGATTCTGTCTGCTGCTGTCACCGTCGTCTTCACCGGAACCGTTACTGCTGCTGCTGCTGCTGCTGCTGCCCGCACAAGCAGGCGCCGCCCGCTGGCTTCAGCAGTGCGCTCGAAAAGGCAAAGGCCATGGCTGCCAAGTTTGCCGCCGACGCAAAGGCCGCCGGCAAAGGTGCGTCTCTGTCTGCGTCTCTGTCTGCGTCTCTGTCTGCTCGCTCCGCTCCGTTGCGCTCCGTTGCGCTGCTGCCTCGGATCTGCGCTCGCAACGCCGACGGCCTGGCGTGCGCTGCCCAGCGAGCCGTGCGCTGACCCCGCCTTTTGGCCGGCCACCTTCACTACCACTCACACCCACGCTGGCCCTTGCCCGCTCACAGCCGACGACGCCCCGGCCACTGCCCCCGCCTCGGCTCCGGCCGCGGCCCCGTCGCACGGACTCAAGCGTGCCAACGAAGACGCCGACCACGAGGCCCGCCCGCCGCCTTCGTCGGGGTACAGAAAGAACGACGAGGCGGACGCTTCGTCTGCCTCCCAGGACCACAGCCAGATGCCCCACCAGAAGCCTCCCGCCCCGCCGCAGTACCAGCAGCCTGCGATGCCCTACGGGCAGCAGCACCAGGGCGCTCCTCACTATGGCCAGCCGCCGTCCCAGTACGGCGCCATGCCCCCGCCCCGTACGGCGCTGGTGCTGGCGGCCCTCCGTTCCCTGGCGGCGATCAGGGACGCCCCAGATTCGGTGCTGGCCAGGCTGGCGGCCCGCCCGGCTCGCACTATGGCCCTCCAGGCGGTGCTGGCAGCGACATGCGCAAGACGGTCGAGGCCGTTGTGCCTCCCGGCAAGGTATGTGGTGCTCCACATCCATCGTGGTCGCGTCTCCGTCTAATGTCCGTCGCGTCGGCTGATGCGCTGGGTTGCTCTCCTTGTGCAAACATAGGCCGGCATTGTCATTGGACGCGGTGGCGAGACGCTCAAGGGTATCGAGCGCCAGTTCAACGTTCGCGTCCAGCTTGAGCCGGGTATGGCATGTGTTGCGTGCACTGTCGCGTTGGTCATCGTGTCTGCTCACATTGCCGGGTTTGGCTCGTCCTGTTTACTGCATCGCCAGCCGGTGGCAGTCCCGACATGCAGAAGATGGCCATCATCACGGGCCACGAGCGTGACGTTGAGGAGGCCAGAAAAGCCATCCAGGACATCATCTACGGCCTACCTCGCGGAACTGGCGGCCCTGGCGGCGCCGGTGGTCCTGGAGTTCCTCCAATGGGCGCTGGCTACGGTGCGCCGTTTGGCGCAGGCGGTCCTCCGGCTCCGTATGGCAGCACAACGATCCACATTCACGTTCCATCCAACAATGGTAAGCGCATGCCATGTCATGTCATGTCATGACCTATCCTTGCCAGTCATGGCCGCGACTAACCTTGCGTCTGCCCGACTTTGCACTGCTTCCTGCTTCAACCGCGTCAAGTTGGTCTGATCATTGGAAAGGGCGGCGAGACCATCAAGACTCTCCAGCAGCGCTCTGGTGCGCGCATCACCGTTGCCAAGGAGCACGAGATGGAGCCCGGCTCGACTGCCCGCCTCGTAACCATCATTGGAACCGAGCAGGCCGTGGGCATCGCCCAGCACCTTGTCAATGAGGTCATCTCGCAGCATCAGTTCCAGCGTGTAAGTCTACCAGTCTGTGTTGCGCCATCTTTTCTTTTGCTACTCAGGCTAACGGTTATGATTGACCCGGCAACTCAATGCAATGCCTGGACGCCTCTGGCCAACAACAGCAAGTTGCCTCGTTTGGGCCGCCTGCCGGTGGTTTCGGTCCAACTGGCATGTACTGCGAGATTGTCATGGTAAGGCTGCGGTTTGCATTAGTTGGCTCTCTTGAACGCTGCAAACACTAAACGCCGTTGCAATCCTTGCCACGCTTTGCAGATCTCTGCGACCAAGGTATGCTACTCATCGTTTCCTATCCAGTTGTTTGGTGGGCCGCTTGGTGTTAACGTGTTCCGTGTTGGCATGTACGGATAGGTTGGTCTGGTGATTGGCCGCGGTGGTGAGACCATCAAAGCCATCCAGAACGAATTTGGCGTCAATCTCAAGGTTGATCCAAACTCGGATGCCAACGGCGACCGTCGTGTAGCCATCTACGGTTCGTCTTTTGCACGGCTTTACACAACTGCTTGTGAAAGCCACGATCCTCTTGCTTGGGGCTGTATTGACTGACACCGTTTATCGGCCCCTTCTACTTTGGGGGCTGCTCTCTATCCCCAACAGGCACACCGGACTCGGTTGCACGTGCCAAGGAGGCTGTCTATGATCGCGCTTCGTCTGTTGTGAGTCCCTCCCTGTTCTTATGCAACACAGCCGTGGACCATGTCGCTAACTGTGCAATCTGTCTCTTTCAGCGTGGTGCTCGGGGCCGTGACGGCGATGGATATGGTCAGCAGCAGCAACAACAGCCACAGCAGCAGTTTGGCTACGCATACCAGACGCCTATCGGCTACGGCGCCGATGCACAGCAGCAGCAACAAACTGGACAACCTGCGTACGACTACTCTGCCTACGGCCAGTACGACCCAGCCGCCTATGCTGCGGCTTACGGTCAGGCTGCTGCCGCCGCCGCAACAACCGCAGACGGCCAGCCAGCATACGACGCGAGCCAGTACAACTACGATCCCAAGGCGTATGCAGACTACTATGCGCAGTATGCCGCACAGTATTATGGCCAGTTCGATCCCAACGCTGCGGCCGCTGCTACCGCTGCTGGCCAACCTGGTGCACCTGCTGCGGCTGCTGCGGCTGCTGCTGGTGGCGGCAGCGCTGGTGAAAAATCTGGGGCTGTGGCGGCAGGAGATGGCAGCGCGTCGGGCACGGCCAGCTCTGCAGCCCACGGTGCGAATGGCGACGCTGCTGATGCCAGCGACGCGGCAGCCAATCCAGCAGCGGAGGGCAGTGCAGCAGCCAACGGCAAGGACGGACAGGACGAGGCCAAGAACGGCTCAGAGTAAGTTGCACTCTTTTTGCAACGCCATCTTCCAGCACACATGCTTGCGCATCACCCATGAGTCTTGATTGCCGCAAGTCCATTTGTTTCATCGCCAAGTCGCTCTGCCTGCTTCTGCTTCGCCCCTGCTCTCTGCCTCGCATCTGCTCGTCCATCTGCCTCGCATCTCTGTCTCGTATCTCTGTCTCGCATCTCTGTCTCGTATCTCTGTCCATTCGTCATGCGTTGGCTTTGGCTGCTGTTGTCTGTCTGTCGTGGCCTGTCTGTCTGCGTGCTCCAGCAATTGAAATGTATTGAACACGAGCCGACTGGTTGCTGGTTGCTGGTTGCTGTTTGCTATTTGCTGCTGCTTCCGCCGGCTGCCCCAACGTCCGTCGATGATGCTGGCTTGGAGTTGCTCTTGCGTGCCGAGCGCAGCGTCTGTCCTGCTCCAGCAAAGTGAGGTCCCTGTAAAACCATCGAGTTTCCAAACAGTACGCGTCAGCGCTGCAACCGACAGGCACCAACAGGGCACAGGCGGGTTGCAAGCAAAGAGAGCAGACAGGCACCGACCTCGGCTGCCTTGGCTGACTCTGTGCCGTCTTTGCCCTTGACAGGCACGACTGGGTATCCGAAAAACAGCTTGCCAGGCGGGAGACGAAGCGCAGGGGGTGCCGTGCCTGTCGCGTTGCTTGCAGACGCTTCCGTGCCGGTGGTCTGTTTGGCGCCATACGATCCCGTCACCTCTGCCTTGCCGCTCAGTCGCTGGCCAGAGCCCTTGAACGCATGGAAAGAGTCTGCAGCCTTGACAGTATGCTCTTCGATGCTGGTGGCATTCTGCGGCTGCATGCCATGATACGAGCCCCCCACATCCCTGTTCAGCACCGTTTCATCGCCAGTGGACAATCAGGGCTCAGGTACACCCGTGCTCACCTGCTTTGAGCCTGCGTTCTGCTTGGGTCGCTCCGGCTCTTTGTAGCCAAGGGGAGCAGCAAAGTCGACCTGTTCCCAAATCTATGGTCAGCATGTGATCGCAACAGCAGCTGCGCAAAGTCACAGAAGGTGTACCTCGAGATCAGTCTCGATGATGGAGATACCTGGGCCCTCAGGCTTGATTTCCATGACGAGAATGTCAAAGAGCGAAGAGTTGTAGCTGATGGTGATGATATCGCCGGGAGTCAGGGTCGAAAAGGATCTCATGGCCTGCTCCAGCACCGCCTTTGGGTCTGTGATGTCCAGAAAATCGACCGACTGTGGCTGGATCTTGACAAACTTGCCGAGCGGCAGCGATGTACTCTTGATCTGCACAATCTGGCCTTCCTGAAGCAGGAGGGATTGCATCATCTTTTGCAATCGCAAAGGTCAGCATGTGGCGGCCAGCCAAGGTGCTGATGCAGCGCGTCTGTCCAAAAATGCGCACCCAGTTTGGGATGTAGATACGGCCTTCGTCGGCAGTAAACTCGAGCACACCTGCGTGTGTGGCCTTGGCTGCGGCGTCATTCCTGATCTCGAACAGCATTGGGTACTCGATGTGCAGACTCGCTGTAAAAGGAGTGCACGGCGGACAGTTAGCGCGGCAATGACGGTGGATCTGAGATCGATCGTCACAGGTGGAGTCGTGACTACTCACAGAGCTTGGCAAGGGCAGATGGAGGCAGAAAGACTGCGCACGCATGATCGCATCGAGCCAGCCGTTCAGACATTGTGTTTCAGTCAGCCAGCCAGCCAGATACACAACCTGTTGCATTCACGATGGCTTACCCTTGCCACCAAAGTTGGCGGCAGGCTTCTCGTTGCCAGGCAGCATCGAGATGGAGAAGCACCGGTACATTTCTTTCTGTCGGACAGGCAGTCGGCCACGCACACGCAGTCGGCCAGCAGGTGAGCACGGCAGACACGCCAAGTACACTGGCCAGGGTCTCGGCGGTCCAGCACCACTCACAAACTCGCGCTGTGGACGTCGCCCAAAGGACGGCGGGAACCCGTTGTCGTCGTATTCACCGTTGAACTGGAGCGGCAGTCGGTGTTGTCCAGCCAGTCAGCCAGTCAGCCAGTCAGCCAGTCAGCCTGCGTGTGCCGCCATAAGAAGGGCAGCCTGCGGCGTCACGAACCATCCCGTCTGCTTGCTTGACAGAAGACGAAGATGGCGAAGTGAGCGAAAAGTCAAAGACCGCCAAGGTCACCTGACCAGGTCACGTGACAAGAAGGCGATGGCTTGATGCGAAGTTACCCTCGGTGGGCTGCCGGCCGATGGCCAAACAGGCGGCGGCAGGTGCGCGAGTCATCATCCATGCCGACCTGGACGCCTTCTATGCTCAAGTGGAGCAGGTCCGGCTTGGGCTGCCTCCGAGCCAGCCGCTGTGCGTGCAGCAGTGGAACAGCATCATCGCCGTCAACTACGCCGCTCGAGCCGCTGGCATCAAGCGCCACTGCACAATCGACGACGCCCGCAGGCTCTGTCCAAGTACGTCCGCGACCGAGAGGGCTGTGCCCAAGGGTGTGCCTGTCTGGACAATCTCGGGACAATCTGCATGCGGCATGCCCGGCACATTCATCGCTGGATCGCTGACTGGCTGCCATCGCTCGTGCGTTTCTCCAGACCTGCGGCTTGTGCATGGTGAGGCCACGCATGCCAGTGCATTGACAGCGTCTGAGGCCGGCTGGCACATGGCTGATCCGTGGCCCACGGCACTCGACGCAAGTGGCGACGCTAAAGGAAGGCGACTCAGAGGCAAAGTACCACGAGTATGGCGTGTCACCCAAAACGCACAAGGTCTCATTGGAAGTCTATCGGTACGAACAGCCTCTTGGCAACATCAGGAATGTTGTGCATGGATCGCCAATCGCCTGACTGTTCGATGGGATCGTGTGCATTCGCCAGACGAGCGAGTGCCAAAGTCATGGCCGTGTTGGCCAAGGCAGGCGGCAAGTTTGAGCGCGCGTCCATCGACGAGGCGTATCTCGACATCACGGCTCAAGTCAATGATCTTATTGAAACGCATGGACTGGCCGGGTTGCAGAGGATGTACGATGGACGCGTCCGAGCTCAAGACCCGCAAGATCCATGCATGACTGGCACAGCCCAGGATACGCTGGACAACGAGATTGTACCTATTGTCGTGTGGGACAGTGACACTTTCCAAGCAGGCTCGACAGTGTCGGCATCCAAAGGATGGTGCGATGTCCAGCTCTTTATTGGTGCACAGATCAGCCGCCAGATTCGCGCGAGAATGGTTGACGAGCTTGGATATACTTGTTCGACTGGAATCGCGCACAACAAGACGCTAGCTAAGCTAGTGTCTGCAGTCAATAAGCCCAACAAGCAGGTGCGCTATGAGCACAATGTCCATCAAATGGCGTCCAGACATATGGCCAAACTGACATGTATATCGTGAGCGCAGACTGTGGTCCGCCACGAGAGCGTTGGCGATTTTATGAAGACGGTCCCAATGACCAAGATACGAGGTCTCGGAGGTGAGGCACGGATGAGTATGCATGGTCTGCCTTATGGCTCGCAGTGAACGCAATTGACTGTCTTCATTCCAGGCAAGCTAGGGGCTGATGTAACAGACAAGTTTCAGGTCACACTTGCATCGGATCTGTGGTAAAGAAGCCAGTCTCTAATTGATGCGTCTATGCGTGCCTGCCAGTGCTGCTCATGGATACTATGCCATGCTGCTGACCATGGGCACGTGCAACCGCATTTATAGGGAGTTTTCAGAATCGGCCATGGTCCAGCGTCTGGGAAACGAGCAAGGGCGGTGGCTGTATTCAATCTGTCGTGGAATATGCACAGCACAAGGTATGATCGTAGTCCTTGTATGAATGTAGACATCTTGTCTTTGCGCTCTTGCTGACGGTGTGCATGCATCAATGCAGTGCAAGAACGGAAGGCGACAAAGACCATGGCGGCATGCAAGAGTCTGCGGCCTGCATTGACAGACGATGCTGGATCCCAACGATGGCTGGGAGTTCTGGCTGCCGATCTGTACTGCCGCGTGTTGGATGAATACGAAGCCAGCCAGCGCTGGCCCAGGCGACTGATTGTAGGTTGTCCACGATTCCGCTTGCGCTTTCAGCTGCTGAACTACGTGTGCTGTCATCCATGAATGCAGCTTCATTACAAGACTGTTTCGCAGCTTGCAGAGCGGTCCAGGTCATGCGCGTTTCCGTCGCGATCACAGCTTCTGTCGCCTGATACGATCACGTCCAAAGCATGGGCACTGCTGGTCGCGGAGGCCGCCCGTTGCCCTTGCCACCAACTGTCCCTGACAGCATCTGGCCTTGAAACACTCGAAAATGGTGGGCCGATGTTGGCGACATGGCTCAAAGCTGGGGAAAACAGCACAGTCCATGAGACGGCCAACAAAGGAGACGAGACTGCCGTGCAAGACACTGAGTTAGCGCGGTGCGAGGTTGCTCGCGATCAAGACTTTAGCATTGACGGAGAGTCAGCGGCAACAGCCAGTCTTGGAGATCTCGCCAATGTCGTCGTCGATGGCGATAGCGCGGCCACAGTCTGTGAGGTGTGCGGTGAAAGAGTAGCATTGGACGACCAAAGTTTGCAAGAGCACAGCGACTTTCATTTTGCACAGTCTTTGTCGGCAACAGCAGCACAGCAGCAACCACAAGTGTTGGACGAACGTCGGCACACGACCAAGACAACAGCAGCGTCAGCAGCCAAGAGATCCCGCAAGGCGAAGGATGGTGCCGCAAACAAGGGAAAAAGAGCCAAGCCAAACAGTGAGAGCAGCAAGATGCCCAAGATGACCGACTTCTTTCATCCACAGTAGGGATTGGCGTGGCGCGTTTGGTTGATCAGAAGGATCCCTGGCTCCACGCAAGATGCGAAATAAAGCTGCTGGATGGAAGGCGATCCTTGTTCTCCTGGTCTTGCTCTTGCATGCAACTAGATGGCTGCGTTTGCATGATGCACCTGCCACACCTGGCGCCAAAGCCAGACAGCCCAAGTAACTCAAAGTCGCATCAATGGCTACTGGCACCTAACCCACTGCCACTCATGTTTGCGGACGCGGCGTGCTGATCGATCGTGTGTGATCGTGCAGGCAGCGACATTGAGTTCCTGGCTGGCATCATCTGCGCACTGCCGCATGAGTATGTGTGCGCAGGGCATCTGTCCGCTGGGTTTGTGTCCACCGTCATGCCAGCCACGCCAACCACACTCTGCGCCACGGCCAAAGAGACAAGACGACTATGGCAAGGGCATTTCATTCTCGTCTGGCCAACAAGAGCAGAGCCGTCTGTGCCGCCTGTGGAAACACAGCGCTGATCCGAGACCGTGATCGCGCTTGTGCCCATAAATGCACATGGTCAAGCAAAGTCTGCCGTTCACGAGCCATGTTCGCTACCTCTTCCACTGTGCCGCCCATGAATAACTCCCTGAAACGCACAGACGCAGCAACCCATGTCAGCCATGCATCAACAAGGCAGCCAGACAGTCAGAGGGAAGGCAAGACACACCATCACCAGTATTGCTTCTCCTTTGACGTGATCGTTCGCGGACGCGCATGCGAGCCTGGACGTGTCTTCTGGCCGACACTGGGGCGATGTATTCGATCCGCCGTCTGACTGACCGTGGAAGCATCGGCCGAATGCTAGCGTCATCTGCAAGTCGCACTCTTGGAAGCATCGGCTGCGGCTCCTGTTCGTGTTGCTCCACCTGATCCAACTGCGGGAGAAGCGGGGGCGGCGGCGAGGATGGCGGCGAGGATGGCGGCGGCAATGCGAGCGAGGAGCTAGCCTCACCAGCCGCGTTACTGGCTGGTGAGACTGCTGCTGCTTCTGCTGCTGCTGCTACCGACGGTGTGGGCAGCGGTGCGAATGCGGCAGTGGCCACCAAGCCGACTGTTGATGATGTTGTCGCAAACATCACAGTCGTGCTGGAGGCCACGTCTTGGCCGGATCGCACGCGCTTGACGCCACCCTCAGTGCAATCCTCGACCGCTCCACGCTTACGACCTGGTCGAGGTGTGGGTGCCAGTTCAGGTGGCGGTTCCGAGAGCGAGAGCGAGGGCGAGAGTGAGAGCAAAGACAGAGATGGCGCAGCTCCATGGCCGGCATCTGCTGCAGTATCAGATGTGCACCGTTGCATGCAAGCAACCGCGTCAATCATGCATCAGTCAACACAAACAACAGCCAGGCAGATCCATCAAGACAATGCGACCTACCTTGGCCTTGCGAGTGCTCGACCTCCATTTCGCGAACCCAGCTACTGCCATGCTCGACGCCAGCGAGCCCCTCGCCCTGCTCGACGACCTCCTCTTCCTCCTCCTCAAAGAGGAAAGGCAGTGAAGGATCATCAACTGTTTGAGGAGCGAGTGCGAGTGTGGGAGCCGGTTCCGAGAGCGAGAGCGAGAGCGGGAGCGAGTTCAAGAGCGAGTGCGAGGGCGAGAGTGAGAGCGAGGACGGCGGCCGCGCAGCTCCATGGCCGGCATCTCCTGCAGCATCAGATGTACACCGTTGCATGCAAACAACCGCGTCAATCATGCATCAGTGAACACAAACAACAGCCAGGCAGATCCATCAAGACAATGCGACCTACCTTGGCCTTGCGAGTGCTCGACCTCCATTTCGCGAACCCAGCTACCGCCGTCATCCATCACGTCGTCGTCCTCCTCCTCCTCCTCCCCAAAGAGGTCGAAGAGAGGATTTGTCACGGCAACGGACGGTGCTAGTGCAGGTGACGGTGGCGACGGTGCGGGCGCCAACGGTGACGATGTGGATAGCGGTGCGGCTGCTGATGCCAATGGTTGTGGCATAGCTCCAGTGTGAGCATCTGCCACAACCATTTGAACATCTTCATCATGATGCACCTCGTGTGCGCCGAGCCAGGGATCACCAGCGACCATCTCTGAGTCGCCATCCTCGTCATCCGAGCTGCTGCTGCTGCTGCTGCTGCTGCTGCTGCTGCTGCTGCTGCTGCTGCTGCTGCTGCTGCTTGACTTGCTCGAGGTTGCATCATCCTCGTTATCGTCCTCATCGTCCTCATCGAGCTCGTCGACCTCGGCAGCTCGCTCGAATTCTGCAACCCGCCGCTCAAGTGATCTGCAGTGGCGAGCCAGGCTGCGGATGTGTAGTGCGTGCAGCTGCAGCGCGGCCGCAAGCTGCTGCATGATGGCGCGATAGTTGCGGGTCGACCGCCGGAGAGTCCTTGCATGCCAAGCCATCATGTCGGCCAGCCACGTGTCGTCATACACGTACTGGCCCACATCTGTTGTGGTGGCGGCAGTGGCAGTCCGAGTCTGTCCAAAAGCAAGTTGCGAAAGACGCAGATGATGCCATTGACCGCGTCAGCATGTGCACGACTCAATGCAAACGCATCTCATGCGCAGACATACAATTTCGTGTCCGTCCGGTTTCAGGCTGCCAGAGAACCCCAGCTTTGCTGCCAGCAGTCCTGTTGTTTGCCAGAGACGCCAAACAGGTGTAAGTGTCTGCATCACAAGGTGGCCATGATGCCTGGCTGTGGGTTCCAATCGCTTACTGGTCAGATCACCGCGACACTCATCGCCAAGCATCAGATAGCCAGCAATGGCGATGAGTGCCAGGTCGGCAAACTGCCCGACGGCCAAAGGCCGGCCAGCAAGAAAGGCACCTATGAGCGCACGAAGGAGGAGCCTGACACGTGCCGCGATGGATAGCGAGACGTCCGGCTGATTGCTTTCGTCGTGTCGCTGGTCCTCTTGCGTCTGCGAGCCAGAAATGTCTGCCAAGCGAACGAGAGCGACGGATGAATGATGCGATGTTGGCGCACAGACTGCATGGCAACGGTGTGCAGACAGCCAACTTACAACGCATCAAGAGGAGCAGGACAGCCGCTGGCACCAAGAAGAACACCACAGCCGCGCAACACTGGATGACATTCGACACGAGCGCTCCTTGAATCATCGCGGCGCATGCGAGGGCGGGTCCAATGGCGGCCTTGATCAGCCCAAATACGGCAATGGCGAGCGAGGCGAGCGAGCGAAGCATCGACCCTGTAAAGAGCCAGGCGGCAGATGCCAATATCATGCAGATGACGATGTGAGCCAGCAAGCACGCCAGCAGAATGGACACGAGATACCAGCAACAACCAACTCACACTGTAAAGACAGCAGCCAGATAGCCGCTGTCGGCGTCGAGTCCAGGATGAAGGGTCCGAGCAACATGGCCATGTCGCCGGCCACGAGCGTCAGGGCGTAGCCTGCGCAGGTAGCGATTGCGATTCCCGTGACAACTGTTGCCACTGCGAGCTTGGCGGTGGACGGTGCCTGTCAACCACAGACGCGCGGTAGGAAAACAACCACAGATTTGAGCAATGAAGCCGACCGTTATGGGCAAGGCAGGTCGGAGGTGGGAAAGGCGCAGTCAGATCCAGCAAGTAGCAGGGAAGCGAAAGAGTGCGCGATAGCCAGACAGCCGCCAAGTGTGCGAGTGCTGTGCGTTGGCGGTTGTATGTGGCACTCATGGACAGCCGCCAGACACACATGAAGCAGACACAGAGTCCTTATGCCGCATCCATCCATCCAGCTGTCCATGTCCCGCCAAATGCTAATCCCGCCAACAGCACGTACACGCACGCACGAACATGCGCAGCAACAGGCTGCTCCAGAACTGCCTGCTTTGTCACCACAACGCATGCATTCCGTCGATGGAAGAGCCGCTCTTACCTCGCAGGAGCTGATGATAACGACAATAGCAGCCACAAGTGAAGCCAAGACAAGCTCAGCAACCATCTGCTCGAGCGTCTTCATGCTGTTTCTTGTGCTGCTGGGCAAAGTCACGACTTGGCTGCGGAGTGTCAATTCATGTGGCGAGTCCATCTGTTCCGTGCTGCTGCTGCTGCTGCTGCTGCGTTTGCCGACCAACTCCGACCGCTCAATCTCCACGCCGTGCAAGAAACAGGATGGTAGGATCCCGCGTGCGGTGTCGCGGATGCAGCGGGGCATGGTGCTCTGGCTTTGCTCAGGCAAGCCGTGTGGTCAGACGCGTGGTGAGCGGGCAGTGAGCAAGCCTGGGTCGGCAGGTTCCTGTTGCACTTGCACTTGCACTTGCGCTACACCTGCAAGCACGGTGGCAGATGGGGGTTCGGGTCGCGTTGTACGAGGCGGTCTTGGTCCGTTTGTCTGCATCCCTTCTCGATGCCCTGTCCTGTCCTGCGTTGTTTTGAGCAGTCCCATGAGCCGCGAGCACACGAGCGGATGGATGAGTAGCTGGCTGGCTGGCTGGCTGGCAGCTGTTGGCCACGCTTGCGTGAGCTTGCCTGCATTCCTTGCCATTCCATGCACAGGGCGGGCGAGAACGGCGCCGTTGCCACTTGCCCAATGTCTGCACAGCAACAGGATCCGCTCCGCCTTGTGGCTGCAGCAGGACCAACGAGAGCGTGACGGCGGTTCTGCTGCAGCCACAGAGGAATGCGGGCCACGGGAGCGAGTCCCAGACACAGAGACGTACGGCTGGACAGGGGCCACGTCCAGTGCCGTCCGAGGTATCCGCTGCTGCCGCTGCCGTTGCCATTTCCATGCACTGGCCCCTCCCGGAGCATAGCAGCGGGCGAGCGTATCTGGCTGTCTGGCTGACTGGTTGGTTGTCGCGGTTGCCATGGCAACAAACGGAGACGGCACAAGGCAAGCTCGGGATGCCCTATTGTCGGGGCAGGAAGCGGTTGCTCAAGGCCGGCGAGCCCCTGCATGACTGTTCCTCGATCCTGCGCGGCATGGCAAGCCTGCTGCTGTGGCGTGGGAATGGTATGTTGGATGCGTCATCCTTGCTGCCCTGGACGCTGGAATGCACCAGACGCGTTTTGCACAAGAGCACTTGTTGTCATGCCAAGGACGCGTCTGTCCGTCTGTCTGTCCGTCTGTCTGTCTGGTCTGGTCTGGTCTGGTCTGGGCGGCCAAAGCCACTGCAGCCAAGGTCGGGTGAGCGTGTCTGTCGAGTCGCAGCATGCTGGATGGATCCCTGCCACTCATCCATCCAACTGTGACAGAAGCGGCTCACCGGGGACTGTGGCAAGGACTATGCATGCGGCAGGGACGCGCGGCTGCCCTGGACGGGAAAGCACGGCCCGCTGGCTGTGGACAGCAGCCGACAGCCGACAGCCGACAGCCGACAGCCGACAGCCGACAGCTGAGCGTGGCGGCGACAAACAGCACGGCACCAAAGTGGGAACGGCGCTTGCTGGACAAAGGCTGCTTGACTGGCTGCCGACTGGCTGCCTGCCGACGGCGCTTGTTGCTGGCAGTGTGTGCTGGGTGGTGCTTGATGGAACCAGACGGCCAAGACGGGTGCTGTGGATGGCTGGCGTGCGTCTGCTGCTGCTGCTGCTGTTGATGGCCGACTGGGCTGGCTGGGCTGGGCTAAGCTGGGTTGTGCTGGGTTGTGCTGGCCTGGCAAGTAGCACAGCGTGCGGCGGCTGTTGGCTGCTGCGTGTGTGGATGCTGTCCCGATGTTGGCTGAGCAGGCAAACACAGCAGCCGCGTGGATGGCACATGTGGCACAGGCTGGCACAGACAGCCCCGCGACGCACAGCTCGTGTCCAGACGATGTCTGACTGGCAGCCTGCTGCACTCGCTGCTGTGCCAAGCTGCCGCAAGCGTCTGTAGCCATCATGCCTGCCAAGTGAGCTGGACCGTGCTGGCTGGATCCGGCACTGGCATCTTGCCAGGCAGCCAGTTGGCGTGCCGCAGCAAGCGCAACCATGTCCACACAGCAGATACTCGATCATCCAGTGCACCAATGCATGCAAGTGGCAAGTCGGTGGTCTTCAAGCGGCCGAACCAAGACAGAAGCCGCTCTTCTCATGGCATCTGTCCGCTTAGCTTGTGCACCAACAGTTTGCTCCAAGTCCATGTGCAAAGTCGCTGCAGCGGCGGCCACCTTTGCCACCATAACAACCAGCAAGCGAGACCATCGCATACTTTGAGACATTCGCTTGGCTTGGAGGACGGCGTCTCGAGGCAGATGCAGCACTCACTGCGCTGGACTCCAACGCTGTGATCGAATGCTGATGGGTTTCACTGCGGTCGACAACAAGGCTTGTGGCGAGATCTGCGGGTTGCTTGGCATGGGTCTGGCTGCTGCAAACGAAGGCGACGATGGCTTCACAGCACGATGTCCTGCTGCCTGAGATGCTGGCGAGAGCTGGTTCAAGTCGTGGATCGGCCCGTGAAGGCGAGCGGCGCCAGCTCGATCAGGAAAGCGCTGCGCCAGAGAGCGCTGGAAAAGAAGCGAGTGAATGAAAGTCGACTTTGTTTCAACATGTGGAGAAGAGAGAGAGGGGGAGGAGAGAGAGACCATGCACGGGAACTCGGTGTATCGCGTAGCACTGCAGGGAGGCGAGGGAGAGGTGCGCAAAGCAGGAAGCATGCAAGGGTGGAGGAGACGCAGTTGTCAAATCAAATAAGGTCGGCAATGTTCAGGGGCATCTCGTCGACCTGGGTGTTGTAGAACTTCTCGATGTCGCGGAGCATGGGGACATCGTCGGTCGTGACAAAGTTGATGGCAACACCCTTGCGACCGAAACGACCACCACGACCGATACTGCAAAAGACAAGCGGAAGACGTGACAGCAAATGTCAGAAAGTGTTCAAATGGATGGCTGGTTTGAGTGGCGCAAGACTCAGGCTTACCGGTGAATGTAGTTCTCGCGGTTGGTGGGGAGGTCGTAGTTGATAACGAGCGAAACCTGCTGGACGTCGATACCACGGGCCAGAAGGTCGGTGGTGATGAGGACACGCGACGAGCCCGAGCGGAACTCGTTCATGATCGACTGGCGCTCCTGCTGGGTCATCTCACCGTGCTGTGATTTGTTCAAGCAAGGAATGGGTGCTCTTGTCAGCGCATGCCAGAGGAGAGGACAGAACACAGCAGAAAGACAAGCGCGCAACGTACCATGGCAGACACGGTGAAGTCACGCGAGCGCATCATCTCGGTGAGCCAGTCGACCTTCCTCTTGGTGTTGCAGAAAATGACGGCCTGGGTGACAGTGACGGTCTCGTAGAGATCGCAAAGGGTGTCGAGCTTCCAGTCCTCCTTCTCGACAGCGATGAAGAACTGCTTGATACCCTCGAGGGTGAGCTCATCGCGCTTGACGAGAATGCGCTTGGGGTCGTTCATGAAGCTCTTGGTGACATCGAGCACATCGGCGGGCATGGTGGCCGACAGGAGAACGACCTGGACGTCGGTGGGGAGGAGCTGGAAGACGTTGTAGATCTGCTCCTTGAAGCCGCGCGAGAGCATCTCATCGGCCTCGTCAAGCACGAACATCTTGATCTTGTCGGCGCGGAGAGCGCGACGGTTGATCATGTCCAGGACACGGCCGGGGGTGCCGACAACGACCTGGGGGCCGGCCTGGAGGCGCTCAAAGTCCTCGCGGACGTTGGTGCCACCAATGCAGGCGTGGCAGTCGATCTTGAGGTAGTCGCCGAGGGCGAGGACGACCTTCTGGATCTGCTGAGCCAGCTCACGGGTGGGGGCAAGGACAAGAGCCTGGCACTCCTTGAGGTTCTCGTCGATCGACTGGAGGATCGAAATGGAGAAGGTGGCGGTCTTGCCGGTACCGGACTGAGCCTGGGCGATGACGTCGTGGCGGCGGAGAACGGGCAGAATAGCGCGCTGCTGAATGACCGAGGGACGCTCGAAACTGTGACCCAAACACCATCGCGGCAGGATGAAGAGTGAGTGGTCCATTCGAGATGGGGTGGGCTGGACAGCGCGCGTGGGAGGCAACAGCGACAGGGCTTACCCGTAGGCGAAGATACCACGGAGAAGGTCCTTCTTGAGGTTCATGTCGTCAAAGGTCTCGGCGCGCTCGTCGAAGTTGGTCTGCGATGGTGAATGCACAGACGGCCGCCATTCGAGTCAGCCGATGGACGCAGCAGAGACAGACAGACAGGCAGGCAGACAGACAGACAGACAGACAGGCAGACGCACCTGGATTTCGCCATCGCGAATGTCCTCGAGGCCAGAGTCAGTAGGCCTGCGATGCACAGCACGGCACAGAGGCAGACAGCGCAGCGTCAGTGTGTGTGGGCAAAGCGGTGCAGAAAAAAAAGGCAAGCTCCGACGGGCGGGCGGACAGGTGGGCGGGCGGACAGGTGGGGCAGAGGAGGCAGAGCGGGCGGGTGTCGAGGCGGCAGCCTGCCTGCGGAGGCGTGCGGAGGCCAGCAAGCAGAAGCAGCCCGCAGTCCGCAGCGAGCCAGTCCAAGCAGCGAGCCGAAAGCCCGACAGCCCGCCCGAGCTGCCCAGGCGAGACACAGGAGATCCGTGAGACAGACGCTCACGGCGCCGAGCGGTGCCGAGCGGTGAGACGGCGCACGCTGCAGACAAACGCTCGGCCGTGCGGCTCTGCACCGGCCGCCTCCTGCCCGCCTGCGGTGCCGTCTGCGGCTGCTCGCCCGCCTCCTGCTCGCCCGCTGCCCGCCCCGTTGTCCGCTGGCCGTTGACGATTCGTTCGCTGCCGCCAGCCGCCGGTGCCCGCCCAGCGCCAAACGACAGAGCCGCTGCACAGACCGCACAAACCGCACAGACCGCACAGACCGCACAGACTGAACAGACAGCGCAGACAGCGCAGACAGCGCAAGGCAGCAGACGGGGCTCTGCACGCACACGGCGCCTGCACGCACACGACGCATGCACCAGCCGCCACTCACTTGTCAGTCATTTCAAGTGTGCCGCAAAAAAAAAGTGTCCCAAAATTTCTTTTGGCAAATGTTGGCGCCCGTCGAAGCCTGGGCAGAGCAGACGCCTGGAATACGCAACAGCACCACCGCTGCGGCATCTGCGTCTGCATCTGCGTCTGCGTCTGCACCTGCACCTGCATCAGACTGTGGCCAGCGCAGCAGCGATGCAGAGGAAACCCCCACCGACGGCGTGCCCTTGGACACAGACGCCTGCATCAGCCGAGACGCAGACGCCTTGTCTGTGCTCGCAGGGCCAAGCGACGCGAACAAGGACGCGAAGGCTGATCTGGAAGACGCCATGCCCAGCAACGGCAACGACGACAATGGAGACCTGGATGCAGACAACGGCGACTGTGGCAGCCTGTTTGGACTCGACAGCGACGCTGACGCTGACGACGGCCTGCACGAGCCGCTCTCGCCCTCTGGTCGGCAGTCTGCGCTGCTTGCCGTCAACCATCGCGGCCATCTTGCGTCCCTGAACGACAACTCGTGGGGCGCGATTGTCGAGGACTTGGACTCGGCCCTCGACTTGATGGACGACCTGGATGCACCGTCGATGCCGGTCGCAAGTACAAGCACCAGCACCAGCAGCAGCGATGCCTCTGCCCATGCCGCTCCCCATCCCAGCTCTCTTCGCGCAGCGCCTCCAGCTGCAAGCACAAGCACTTCAACAGCAGTCTCGTCCCCGTCCATCTCCGCGTCGGCATCGCCCGTCACAATCCATCTGTCCCTGGACCACAGCAGCCACAGTCACCGCGGCCAGGCGTTCGCCAAGACGGCCAAACAGCAGAGCGAGATCGCATCGCATGGACACGATGCAGCCGGCGCAGAGCTCAGCACCGTGCATCATAGCCAGCACCAGCACCAGCACCAGCACCACCCAACGCCTCCGCCACATCACCACCATTTGTCCAGCGTCATTTCGTCGCCAGCCCTGTCGTCGTCGTCCTCATCGTTTGGCCGGAGATACCTGCACAGCCCGGTCCCCAGCTCCAACGCGTCCGTGGTTGCATCCGAAAGTGACGACGAGGGCTTTGACGACATTGATTTCCCTTTGCAATCCCAGGACCTCGTCCTGCACACGGTCCAGTCCTATGCGCCGGCATCCAGCATGCAACACCAGGACCCTGATGATGATCTGGATTTGCTCGACGCCGTTCCCATTGACAGCGTGTCGCTTGTCCAGAACCACCAGACAGCAACCGCAAGCTATCCCGACCAGATCGATTGCCATGGCCAGTCACAACCCCTCCGACTTGCAACTCAGCCTGCCCCAACCACTGCCCGCGGGCCGCGTCTTATCACTCCGGCAGTCATGTTCGCCACTGCGAGTCACGCCCCACATGCATCCAGCCAGCACGCTCTTGGGTTGCTGCGTTACACCGAGTCTGACGCGGATGACGCAAACGCTGGCCTGGATCTGCCGAGCAGCACGTCCACGAATGTGTTTGCCGAGCGTCTGCAAGCACGGCTGGCATCCATGCGATCCCAAAGCAGCCCGGCCATGTGCTCGTTGGGGCTGTCGCACACGTCGTTGCTTCCCCAGCCAGCATCCATGTCGGCCAACCCTCTTCACATCATGCCGCGCGGCATTGCTGACCAGCAGTGGCAATCCGAGGATGCATGGGACAGCTCAGCATCAGAGGCGGCAAAGCAAGTGGGCGATCCTGCGCTTACATCAGTCCATGCAGCAAAGCCTTCCGACAGCCCTGGTGCAAGAGACTCTGGAACGCACGCTGGCTCGCATACGTCCATTGGCATGGAACACACAGTTGCTGCTCAGCCGGCCGATCGATCTGCAGCAGCCCATCCCGGCCCACAGCCAACGATCCAAAAGACTGCTCCCCAAGCACGACAAGAGCCGCAGCCACAGCAGCATCTGCAGGCCAGAGACCAGCAGAGCAAGCCAAGCCGATCTGTCCAGCCAGCACCATCGACCCGAACTCCGTCTGCCACGCTGCCAAAAACCACTGGAGCAACTGGCACGCGTCGCTCGACCAGCACCGCGAGCACCATTGCCCCATCCACAGGTTCGGCCGCGCTGCCGTCAGCGTCTAATGCACAGCCATCTTCCGTGGCAACTGCACCCTCCTCTGCTGTTCGAAAGACTGCAACAGCAAACGTGCAGCGTGGTGCACGACCGGCGAGCTCAGCTTCCACATCCTCTGCAACACCCATGTCTGCGTCGCGGATCGGTGCACCGCCTGCTCAGCGGGCCAGCACAACAGCGTCGGCGGCTCCATCACGGCCAGCGAGCGGCATTCGCAACATCCGCAGCCTGCAAAGCGGCAGCAGCAGCATTCCAAAGCCAAGTGCTGCGTCGGTCGCGTCGCCGGCTGGCCCCAAGATGCTTCGGCGGCCAAGAGCGACGGGGCATGAGGGCGACGGGACCGAGCTTGATCATATCGAGGATATCCCGGTAGCCACACCAAGTCGTCGGCCCGCAGGGCTGTCTGGTGTCCACGCCGGTGGCTCGGCATCGTCCATGTCACCGGCAGCTGGTTTGGCAGAGTCGGCAGGCACCCCGACAACGCGACAGCGGCCACGCGCTCTTGGGCAGAGCCAAGGCAGCAGATATCTGACTGCGGCGGCACCGCCCTTGCCTCCCAATCCGAGTTTGGTTGGAAAGCCATTGACCGGCGGCACTCATGCCTCTGGCAAGACACTGCAAGCGTCCAAGTCATCCATGCAACGGCCCGCCCACTACTCGTGGCCAGTTGGCGCGCACACACGGAACCATGGGTTGAGTAGCCGTCTGTCGCCATCATCGCCCGCCTCCACAATCCATTTCAGAGCGCACGTGTCTTGCTAACACGGCGTATGGCTACCCACTGGCTCAACTGGCTCAACTGGCTCAACTGGCTCAACTGGCCCATGATAGAGGATCGCGATGCTGGCCGCACATCCATAAGTGGCTCATCCAGCATGTCCTCGATGCCGCAGTATCGGACAGCAACCAAGCCGCCAGCACACAAGCAGAGTCTCCCGAAGGCAAGAACATGCCCACCCATACACACACACTCGTGCACGCACCATCGCGTGGCCTCCACTGCCGATCGGGCATGCATCACTAACCGCTACGTCCAACCCAATGTAAAAATGCAGCGCGCCGAGCCAAAGAAGCCGACGCTCATTCGGAACCTGAATGCATCCAACACGGTCAAAGGCAAGCCAGCACCGACTTGTTTGCAAAGAGGCGTGTGCTTGGGGAGTGAATGCCATGACCAGCCCGTCGCTCACACTTGCATTTCTTTCTCGCGTGGGGTGTGTGGGTGTTGCAGTCGTCGGGGACATGGTGTACAATCCCGTGCTGCAGGTCTGGGAAGCAACGAGGGCGTGCTGTCGGAT